>JAYMTH010001052.1:0-16482 GCA_036897465.1 Pelargonium australe | reverse complement strand
AGAAACAGTGAAACCCCCAAAAAAAAAAAAAAAAAAAACTGTTTATGTAGATTAAAGCTGTGTTCTTCCCAGGATTTTGCTTACATTGTTTCCAACTCAACCTTGAATTGTTTTATTTTCTTGTAACTTGAAAGGAGTTCAGATTTGGCTGAACAATGGATGTTTGTTTGGTGGAATTGTAGATGGACTGCTTGAGAGGCTGATGAGGTGCAGTGTTTCTCTAAATTGAGATGGATAGGAGGAGTTGGCTATGGCAAAGGAAATCTTCGGATAAGAGGCCTGGTGAAACCGAGAGTTCAGGATCAATATCTTCTTATTCTGAAAGATTTTCCGATGATCAGGTAGCTGATGCAATGAATTAGCATTTTTTTACTATGCAATTGATGTTATCTTGTTTTTGGCATCATTGAGATTTTTTTACTGTCATTCTCATTTCTCTCAGATAATGCCATGCCTGGTTTTGGTCAATCCTCTTATTTTTTTCGAGTAATTTACTCTTTGTGGACATAACATATAGGCTAAAACTTTAGAACATGAACAGATTGCGATGATATGTCCTTACTGATTGCTGTATTAACGAGTCAGAAGCTGCGAAAAAATGCATATATGGACTTGAGTGTGTGAATTTGCTGATGTATATGCTATGGTTATTTAACTGAATGCTATAGGAGATTGTTTCGTAATCTACTCTTCGTTGACATAACATATGATATTGGCTAAGACTTTAGAACATGTACAGATAGTGATGATATGTCTGTACTGGTTGCTGTATTAACGAGCCAGAAGCTGCGAAAAAATGCATATACGGACTTAATCTGAATGCCAGAAGTTTAGTTTTCATTTGCATTTCTCAATGTCTTGAAACCAAACATGATTGCCTTATTTTCTTGGTTTTCAGTGCATTTATCTAAACCGAACTCGTTCTTATATACACTGTCCTCAAATTTGTTACCTTGTTACTGAAAAGGCATTGGAGATGGACTCTCCAACTGTAGCATAGATGAGAACTCATGCATTTTTATCGTACCATTTTATTCGTTTTTCTTTGAAATCAGTTTCGGGATTGACTATCTGCAATGTCAGTTTCGGGATTGACTATCAGCAATGACAGTTGCGGGAGGGATTGACTATATATCAAGCAAATGTTGAGCATTTCTTGCTTTGTTCTTGAAGGTATATTCAACTCGTAATAATTCTCAATCGCCGGAAGTCACATCTAAAGCTACATCCAACGTCGAAGAAATGACTGTTGATAATGCGAAAAGTCTATCAGAGAAACTATCTTCTGCTCTTCTCAACATAAGTGCCAAGGAAGATTTGGTCAAGCAGCATGCCAAAGTTGCAGAAGAAGCTGTTTCGGGTACTGATTTTTTCTGTGTATTCATGATATATATGCTAGTTGTGTGCAAAGTACAGTGTACCTTTGTGAACAGTTAGTTTCGGTCAAAAAATGCATGAACATGTTTGGTTATTTGTTAACTGATACAAATGCTAGGCTGGGAAAAGGCTGAAAATGAAGTTTTGGCATTGAAGCAACAACTCGAGGCAGCGGTTGAGAAGAGCTCGACACTCGAAGATCGCGTTGGTCATCTCGATGGAGCGCTCAAGGAATGCGTGAGACAGCTCCGACAAGCCAAAGAAGAGCAAGAACAGAAGATCCAAGAAGCTATCAGCAAAAAAACGTGCGAATGGGAATCAACCAAGTCCGAGCTTGAGTCTCAGCTAATCCATCTCCAGGCCAAACTTGAAGATACTCCTAAACCCGAAAGTGCTGTTTCATTTTATTCTGATCTTGATCTTTGCTCCAAGCTTGAAGCTACAGAGAAAGCAAATTTGTCTCTTAAACTTGAGATTTTCTCTCTAGCGAAGGAGCTAAAAATGAGGACCATTGAGAGGGACTTGAGCACACAAGCCGCTGAAACAGCGAGTAGACAGCATTTGGAGGGCCTAAAAAAGATGGCTAAGCTCGAAGCTGAGTGCCGGAGGCTAAAAGCCATTGCTCATAAAGCATCTGATAACAAGTCTTTTGGAAGAAATCGAATGGCTCGCGCACAAGAGATAGGCCTAATGGATGATTTCCTTGAAATGGAAAAACTTGCAGCATTGCCCGAAACAGAAAGTGATCACAGCGCGTTAAAAGCTGAGCTTGAGGTAATGATTCACAGAACAGCTGAACTTGAGGAAAGACTAGAGACATCACAAGCTCAATTAGCTCTTGCCGACCAATCAAAGCGCGCTGCAGAGGAGCAACTCCAAATCTTTAAAGCTGAGATTGAAAACTTGCATTCAAGAATCGGTTCTTTAGAGGAAGAGCTTCAAAAGGAGCATGATTTTGCTTCTGAAAACTTGGCCAAGTGTCAGAAACTCGAGGATGAGGTCGTGAAGGAGCGCGCTTCTGCTTATGAAAATTTAGCAAAGTGTCACAAATTGGAAGGTGAGATCTTAAGCATGAAACAAGAAGCTGAGCTGCACCAGCGCGCTGAGGACTCCAACGGAGAGTTGAAGATGAAACAGGTCAATCTAAACAACAAACAATAAGCTAAAGAAATGGAGATTGTAATTTCCTCGCGAACATTCTATTTTTTTGTCCTTAATTGACTCGTTTAAATTCATTTCAGGACACGGAACTAGCAGTAGCTGCAAGCAAGTTTGCGGAATGCCAGAAAACGATAGCATCACTTGGCGTGCAATTGAAGTCTCTTGCATCTCTTGACAACTTCTTGATGGACGAGAAATCAACAGAAAACGAGGTATTGTCGTGTAAGTTCTATTCTAACGATCCTCATTTGCTGAAAGCAGAATCTGAATCATCAAAAGCATGATTGTTTAAAGCCTCCAAAGAATAGCAATGACATTGTGTTACTGAGTTGTCATTACTAAACACATATGCTACGTAAGCATTTAGGTTTTGCGAACTATACTCGATTTTGATTTCCATTGTAAATCATGTTCATAAGAAACTGCAGATATTCATTGGTTTTGAAACAACAAATTGTATCTATGTATATATGTCATTTCTTGATATTGAATCAAGAAACACTTGGGCGAGTTGCAGATAAATACTCTATACTTGGCTTCATTTGTGGATAGCTCCCTATACTCTCTCTTTTCGCGGCAACCAACTCTCTTAACTTTCAATTTTTCATTTTGGCAATGTGAAATTGACGGTGAATCATGTGTCATACACTTGATAAGAAGAAAAAAGTAAGTTAAATTTAACTGATAGAATGAAAAATTGAAAGCACGGGGAGCTAGTTGTTGTGTAAAACATGTTAGAGGTCGTTGGGCACAAACACGACATGTTTAGCAAACCAGTGAACCCAAGCAACCTTAATTCATATCGTGTCACATGGTGAGACCCGAAAGACAGTTCTAATACATGACATTTCCTGGTACTGAATCAACAAACACTTTCGGAGCAATTCAGTATACAATGAAGGCGCCATTTTATTTGCATAAATATTTTTTTCTTTGGCATAACTCATGCTGTTATGGAACAATCAATATGAGAACTGGCAAGGGAAATAGCAGATACAGTCTTGTACAGGTCCACAAAGACCAGAAGCTTTTGGTCCATGACTCTTTTGACAGTCTCTGTTGCAAGAATCATTGTAGCAATCTGGTGCATTTGGGTTTAGAGGCTTTTGGCAAGTTTTTGCATCCACCATCTTTACCTCATAACCTGAGTCATCAAATCATCATTATCAAAAAAAGAAAAGAAAAAAAAAACACAGTGATTAGTATTTTTAAACAGTTCAAGAAATACAGATGTTTTGTGTGATTAGTATGTGAAAAAATGATGAGAACCAAGAGTGAGATATGCACAAACCAGTGTCGAGGACAAGAGCAACTAGCATGAGGAAGGCAAGAATTTTGGTGAAGCTCTTCATGATGTGGTTTAGTTTGCTTGATTTTGGATTTGAATAATTTGTAGCAAGTGAAGTGATAGTGAAATCTATGAAAATTGTGTAACCTTTTATAGGCAAACTAGGGAATGAGCATTTTTGAAGAAAGTGTATTATATTAATAACAAAGTGAATCAAATTCACAATTTTGACCAAAAAGATTTCAGAATTAGAGGAATGTACAATATATTAATGCATTTTTTGTCAAAGGTCATAGTGAAAATAGGCATGAAATATCCCAGGATGTGTCAGTTTTGGAAATATTTCAACTTATGGTAAGTTACACAATCAATTTGTAATATTATTTATGGGAAATTTAAATTGAAAAAATCCTCAAATATGTAAAATCAAAGAAGTTATTCAAAACATAGGGAATTGATGTATGACATTTGTCCATATTTTGTGAATTTGTATATATTTACCACTGAAAAATAGTACGAGATTAGATAATATTAAACTTTCGTACAATAGATCTTGATATATTTATTCATGCGAAGAAGAACATGTAAAAGAAAATGCATGTAAAATACTTGAACCTAAGGGTACTTGAAGCATCAATTTCCCTTCAAAACGGAGAGTATAGACACATGTATCATTAGGTACACTTGGAGCATGGGATGGGCTAAAAGAACTCGCACGTATAAGTTTTACAACTTATTTATCGGCCCAAATATTTTTCACTAAGTGATGGAAGATGTTAGGGCTGACGAAAAGTAGACCGACATGCGCTTTTTGAGCATACTTGATTGTGTGCAATTTGCATTGCGAAGTATAATTGACAAAAAGGATATTATTGCTATTCTACTTTAACTTGATGTCTTGGGTTCGAGAATCTCGTGGTCATTCTCGAATGGAATATTGATTAATTTGGATTCTCACACGTATAAATGAAAAAAAAACGAAAAAAGAAAAAAAAAAGGAAATTACATAATTATATAAAATCCAATTATCTTAAAAAGAAATAAATATTTCGTCAAAAAATAAAAATAAATAAATAAATATTCGTCAAAAAATAAAAATAAATAAAATAGTACTTACAAAACCCTAGAGTCCTCTTGTTCCTTCACTCTCGTCTCTTTCGACTCGACCTCGTTACCGACTCCAATTGCGCCACCACTCCTCGTTCGCATCTCCGGCATCGCTCCACTCCTCTCCGGCCACCGGAAATTCGTTCATCGGTATCTTCTTCGCCTACCGGTTCCGATTTATTTTTCTCTCTGACTGAGCTCAAGCTCACACGATTTTAATTTTGCTGGATTAAGCACGAAATATATATTTTTTGCCTATTTCTGTATGATATTGTCAGTGTATATACGTGACAGAATTATTTTGCACAGCCGCTTCGTTGATATATATTTTTGTTGCGGATTGAGATTCTAATATCTTCGAAGATTGCGATGCATCAAAACGTTAATTGTGCAATAGCTTATAATTAGTTTTGATGATCTAATTTAGGCTGGAATGGATTTGATGGGTCTTGGTTTGTTAGTCTAAAAATTGAATTTTTGATTGCCTCACTGTACTAAGAAGGAGCCTGAATGAACTACTGGTAGCGTTTCGATTATAATTTTTGTTCAGGAATGAGAATGGGATTCTCTCATTGTTCATGTTTATTTAGGATATTTTGGTCATGAGAACAGCTCTTGAATGTGAAACTCATTCTAACACGAGACATTAATAACATTGGGATATTGGTTGCACCCACAATTTGATATATTCATTTTTTAAACCTAATACATAACTATGTTTTTTGCTTCAAAAAGTTATCTTGTTCATCAATAATGATTATTCCTGATTCTGTATATGCTTAGTTCTTTGTGGGTTGGATCATTCGCTTGTTCAGTTTGAGCACCTGTGGATATATTATTTGTCATATAGGACATTTCCCTTTTTTTTCCTGGTTAGTTTAATTTACTGGCTATTCTCATGCTCTTGTTGGCTGGGCCATTGTTGTTCAATTCAAGCACGTGTGTATATTAGTTAATTAAAAGATTTCCTTTATTTGTCTGATTGAGTATTTTTCTGGGCTACTACAGTGTAGTTCAGATCCTCATGAATCACATTATTTTGGACTGATTTAGTTTCTATTGGCATGAAACATATTTTTGGTCATTTGTTATAATTCTAGCAATTTAAATACATCAATTTGTTCTATGATGTTGAAAGTACATTCTTATGTTTGATAATATGACTATGTCTGTATATAGTAGTATTCTTACTAATATATAACCTTCCAACAGGTGCTAGGTTTCTGATTTGTTGAAATTTTGTAATACAACAAGATGGCGTCTAAGTTTTGGACACAGGTTTGTAACAGTTCGATACCTTGTCAATCTAAGAATCTTTGAGTTATAAGTGATGTTTGTATTTGGTTCTATTCTTCTACAGTTTGAACTACTGAGCAAACTGTTTTTTTTTTCTTTTTTTTTTTTTTTCAATAGGGTGGCAGTGACTCCGAAGATGAAACTGATTATGATGAAAGTGAAGTTGAGGATGAGGTTTCTGCCGAACCTACTAACAGAGATCCTACTAGCAAATATCTCCGGGGGAATGCTAGTGATAGTGATGACTCGGATGGCCAGAGGCGTGTTGTCAGGTCTGCTAAAGACAAGCGCTTTGAGGAATTGTCTGCTACGGTTGACCAGATGAAGAATGCAATGAAGATCAATGACTGGGTTAGTCTGCAAGAAAACTTTGACAAGATTAATAAACAGCTTGAGAAGGTCATGCGGGTCACAGAATCTGAAAAGGCACCTATGCTGTACATCAAAACTCTTGTCATGCTGGAGGACTTCTTGAGCCAGGCTATGGCTAATAAGGATGCAAAGAAGAAGATGAGTAGTAGTAATGCCAAGGCTTTGAACTCAATGAAACAAAAACTGAAGAAAAATAACAAGCAATATGAGGATATGATCAATCACTACAGGGCAAACCCTCAGATTGAGGAGGAAAAGGATGATGAAGAGGATGAAGATGAGGACGAAGAATCAGATGTGGAGGCCGAGGAAGATCCTTCAAAGATTGCAATCAGATCAGAATCTGATAATGATGAAGATGATGAAGAAGATGGTGGTGGGGATAACCAGGATGAAGATGGGGTTTGGGAGAAGATGATGAGCAAAAAAGATAAGCTAATGGACAAGCAGTTCACAAAGGATCCTAGTGAAATCACATGGGACATTGTTAACAAAAAGTTCAAAGAGGTTGTGGCTGCTCGAGGTAGGAAGGGAACTGGAAGGTTTGAGCAGGTTGAACAGCTCACATTCCTTACAAAGGTCGCTAAGACTCCTGCGCAGAAACTTGAGATTCTTTTCAGTGTTGTCTCTGCCCAGTTTGATGTTAATCCAGGTCTAAATGGACACATGCCCATAAATGTGTGGAAGAAGTGTGTCCACAATATGCTCATTATTCTTGACATCCTTGTCCATAATTCGAATATTATTGTGGATGACATGGTTGAAGTTGATGAAAATGAATCCCAAAAGGGATCAGACTATAATGGGACAATTCGGATTTGGGGGAATTTGGTTGCCTTCCTTGAGAGGATTGATGCTGAGTTTTTCAAGAGTTTGCAATGCATTGATCCACACACTCGTGAGTATGTTGAAAGACTTAGGGATGAGCCCATGTTATCTGCTCTTGCTCAAAATGTTCAGGAATATCTAGAACGGGTAGGAGATTTCAAAGCTGCTTCCAAGGTTGCTTTGAAGCGGGTTGAACTTATCTATTATAAACCACAAGAGGTATACGAGGCCATGAGGAAATTGGCTGAGCAAACTGCCAATGGAGAGGAAGGGGAAGAGCCTAAAGAGGAGACTAGGGGTCCAGCTACTTTTGTTGTTACTCCTGAGGTTGTGCCTCGAAAGCCCACTTTTCCAGAGAACAGCAGGACATTGATGGACATCCTAGTTTCCCTGATATACAAGCATGGTGATGAGCGGACTAAAGCTAGAGCAATGCTCTGTGATATATATCACCATGCTCTTTTGGATGAGTTTTCAACATCCCGTGACTTCCTGCTAATGAGTCACTTGCAGGATAACATTCAGCATATGGACATTTCAAGCCAGATTCTTTATAACAGGGCTATGGCGCAGCTCGGTCTTTGTGCGTTTAGAGTTGGTTTGATTACTGAGGGACATAGCTGCCTTTCTGAGCTATATTCTGGTGGAAGGGTAAAGGAGTTGCTTGCCCAAGGATTCTCACAAAGTCGATATCATGACAAAACTCCAGAGCAGGTATAAATCTTGCAATCTGTTTTCACACAATCTTTTTTTTATTGTCCTTATAGTTGGAACATTACTCGATTTTTTTAGCTTTAGGTTATGAATTCATGGACTGCTGCACATTACACATGAAATACATTTTTCTTATGCTATATTATACTGAAAGCAATGGTGAACTGCATACTTGCATTGTCATATGTTGATATTATATCACAATTTGGTTATGATCGATTGTCTTTAGGCTTGTGGGAATGTGGGCTGTATGATACATGTGCATACATATTATTATCACGAACTGCTATAACATTCAAGTTTTGATTAGACACCATTAGCACAATGCCATGTATTATATGTTAATATTTTTGCATCCACCAAGCACCTTACGAGTTGTGCATGCTCATTTTTTCTGTAATTCATTGAGAGACTTGGGTATCTGGAAAATTTTCTTATGCATTTCTATATTATAATAACATATTATTAGTTTAGCACCATGCTCATTCTTTTCAATTTAATTTTATCCAGGAAAGACTGGAAAGGAGGCGTCAGATGCCATACCATATGCACATCAACCTTGAACTCTTGGAGGCCGTCCATCTATTATGTGCCATGCTTCTGGAAGTCCCCAACATGGCAGCAAACACACATGATGCCAAGCGCAGGGTTATTAGCAAGACATTCCGGAGGTTGCTCGAGGTGAGTGAGAGGCAGACTTTCACGGCCCCTCCTGAAAACGTCAGGGACCATGTAATGGCCGCCACCAGGGCTCTTAAAAAGGGTGATTTCCAGAAGGCGTATGATGTTATCTCATCTCTTGATGCCTGGAAGCTCGTGAGAAACCGAGAAAATGTCCTAGAGATGGTCAAGGCCAAGATCAAGGAAGAGGCACTGAGGACTTATCTCTTCACCTACTCATCTGCATACAATTCCTTGAGCTTAGACCAGCTCTCCAAGATGTTTGATCTCTCTGAAGCCCAAACCCACAGCATTGTTAGCAAGATGATGATCAATGAAGAGCTCCACGCAAGTTGGGATCAGCCGACAAAATGCATGGCCTTCCATGACGTCGAGCACACAAGGCTGCAGGGTCTGGCATTCCAATTGACAGAGAAGCTGTCGATTCTTGCTGAAAGCAACGAGAGGGCAATAGAGGCTAGGATAGGTGGCGGCTTGGATCTCTCTTCAAGGCGTAGAGATAACCAGGACTATGCTAACTCAGGTACAGCTCCTGCTAACAAGTGGCAAGACAACAACACGTCTTATAATCAGGGAAGGCAAGGTGGAGCCCGTTCAGGATTTAGGGCCTTGGGCCAAACTGGTCAAGGAGGTGGCTACTCAAGAGACCGCACAGGATCTCGAGGAACAGGTGGATACTCCGGGAGGTATCACACTGCACATGGAGGATCAGGCAGGACCGGTTACCAGACCGGCTCCCGGGGATCTCAGATGGACCCATCAGCTCGCATGGTCAGCCTCAACAGGAGGCTTCAAGGTTAGAAAAGTCCAATAGTTTATTTTCCGCGATTTTGATAAAGAAAACTTGGTGCTGTTAAGTTCAAACCAGTTCTAGCAAACTAGCAAACTTGTTTTTATTATTGTTTTGTTTCCTCTATTCTGACTTGTTGAACCATAAATTTTGTTTTCATGTCTCATTTGTGCCATGGATTGGCTCTTCCATCTATAGTTGTTGTTGATTCTTGAATTGTTAGTCTTGATCATGCACATGATATGAAAGTTGCTTGTTTTGGATTATAAAATCGCAAAACATACATAAATGTTGGGCTTTGGTAAAAGATACAACAATGGATACAGATTTTCTTGCCCGAAACTGTGAAAATGTCCCCATCTCTTATTGACCTCCACCTCCGTTGAGCAGATCATAGTAGATTTGTGGCTTTCTGCACTCTGATATGCACAGGTTCTGAAAAATACGAAATAATTTATTCACATCAAACGCTAATCAACACGACATGATTACAAATTTGCGAAGTTTTAAGCATGTATCATGTTACGTGACCCATAGTACCCGCTTTTATTTTTAGCATTAATTTGCATGTACTCCATTTCTTACCTGCATAGCTGAGGCTGTACGGATCAATGTTGGTTCAGACCATGGCTTTCCAATAAACTGGAGACCAATAGGCAAACCTTTTTTGTCATATCCAACCTGCATCAAGATTCATTGCCAGTTCAAAATAAACGAGTTTAAAAATTTATAATTATATTTTTAAATGGATTAGCATCTGGCTCGACATGAACATCTAAATAAGTCGGGGTAGCTGACACGAACACGAGCACAAATATTGTTAAGAAACGCTTTTCAATTCACGAGGATGTGAGGTTCAAGAAAAGGACTGAGAAGAGATCGTACTGGAACTGTCACTGCAGGCAATCCAAGAAAATTCCCAGCTATCTGATACCGAACAAGCGCAGCTAAAACAACAACAATAAAAACACCCGTCAACGCGAGTTCTCAAACATTGTTACTGATATAGAAAAGATTGTTAGATGCTACATACCTCCATTGATGTAGTCAAGCTCACCAGTCTTGAGTGCATCATCCATAATTGTGTATGCAGTTACTCTGATATATACATAAAAACATCAGACAACCTTAAACACATGACATAATTTTCGACATCTTTCAAGAATGTTATGACATTCATATTCTGATAAGTTAAAAAGTACCCTGTCGTCGGAGAAACAATCACATCTGCCTTGGCGAATATGTTCATGTGAAACTGCATTTGCCGGTTCCTAAAGATACAAAACCCGGGTTTAATTCTTCCGAAAATATGTTCTTATCCGATGATACAAGAATTCTTAGGTCGAACTCTGCAGTAATGTACCTGATTTTCTGAGCCTTTACGTACTCCTTCGCGCTGAAAGCGCCGTACACGCAAAGTGCTACTCTCACATCCCATCCTAACTCTGCATAGTTCCTGTTTCATCGATCTTTTCGTGTCAACGTCAAAATTTCACAATCGCTAAAGAAAATGCAGAGTAGAGTGATGGCTAAAAATGACGTACAACTTTTCTAGGTGAGAGCTAAGCGAAGCGTTGCACTCGGATCCAATTGTCAGATAATGCGCGAGGCGCATAACTTCTATATCTGGTATTGTCACTTCCAAAGTCTTGAAAATAAGAAAATATTGACTTGTTAGCTATCAGCAAAACCTATGTTATTTTTTCTGGAAGTAACAATTCTTGAGGGAATTTGATTGATTGTACCTCCCATCCATAGTTCTTATAGAGCATGTTCAGAGCATGAGAACAGCATTCTCGAACCTCATCGTTGCAATCGTTGAACCACTAATTGATCCAAACAGGGGATCGAGAATAGAAATATCAGTAAAATGCACTTGGATTGATTCGTAAAACATGAATAGAAGATCAAGAGCAAGCTCTTACCTCTCCATACTTAGCTAAGCGAACGTTTGAGGAAGGTTTCGGGGACTTCAACAAGGGAAGATTCACTTTTGGCTGCAAGATATGGAAATTTTTAAGCTCAGCAGTTCAAGAAGATACCGAAAAAGATGCTATCAGTTGTAAAATACAATAAAACATCGTGTTATCATAAACATAAACATGGAGGATAAGCCTAAAAGCGAAGAAATGTTGTCTCACCAACGGAGCTGAGGGCTCGTGCTGTGGAAGTTGCCCGCTAATAGCTGCATATCTGAAACAAAAACATCTTAGAACGTTACGAGCTATACAATCAAGATCTGTTGAAATGCTTGGAAGGTAAAGATCAAGAAGTGCGAGAAATTGGAAACTTACACGATAAATGCATCTTCGATTGTTCCTGCTAGAATTCCAACCATCCCAACTGTCCAATTTAGGGGAATAACACTGCAAAAAAGAGTAAATGAATCTTCAAATGTATCGAATATTGAGAAGAAAAAAAAAAGGCAAGCAGGCTTGTTTGCTTGCCAGCCTTCCTCGTAATCTTTTCACCAACTCCTCATAGAATTCGCTTGCAAATAGCGAGCACACCTAGTGTTCCTCGCCATTTGAGGCTCAAAGTTTGGCAAGCATACGTTCTCTTGCCATTTTCACATTATTTTGTGTAGCGATAAACGAAACTTGCAGATAGTTAGTCCTTACCCCGAATGAGGAACGCGCCCAAAAGTTGGTTTTAACCCAACAACACCACAGAGAGCTGCAGGCATTCTCACAGATCCTAAACAAAAAACATTGCAAAATGAAAGCTATATCAGTATCTACATAACATATACATATGACGAAAACTTGAATTTTCCTTGCTCGAGAAGTAACGAACAATCCTCGAGCAATCATAAATTAGAAACTTTTACCTCCACCATCAACACCAAGTGCAGCAGGACACAATCCTGCAGACACTACAGCAGCAGATCCACTAGAGGATCCGCCAGCGATCTTAGTCCGGTCATAAGGGTTTCTTGCAGACCTAAAGTTGCAACAAAATGTCAATCAATATAATACATGGATTTACAAGAATCTTATAAAAAAACAAATGACATGAAAGTAACATATTTATTTGGTACCCATAATGTGGATTGATCCCACTAGTTCCAGCTCCAAGCTCATGCATATTGGTTTTGCCAACAAGTATAGCTCCACATTGTCTGAGGCGCATAACGCACGCTGCGTCGCCTTTGCATTGCCTAAATCTATGCAACCATTTAGTACCTCCTGTTCAAGAACCCGTATCAGACTAGTTAGTACATTTTTTGTCGGGTTCAAGTCAAGAAATCAGTCAGTGCATTACCTGTGGTCGGATATGGAGAACAGTCTATCTCGTCTTTGATAGCAATTGGAACTCCATCTAGAGCTGAAATGGGCTCTCCTGAAGAGATTCATAGAGATCATATCAAGAAGATTAGCTAACACTACATGTTTCAATCTATTCGCCAGAGAAACACGAGTACCTACCTCTTTCGTAGCGAAGAGTTGATTCTGTGGCTTGCCTTAGAATATCTTCGGAATCATAGTTAATAAACAAAGCCATATTCAATGGAGGACTCGAAGATTTGCGAACCGCAGCTATAAATTGCTGCGCAACCTATAACCAACAACAGAACAAAAAACAGAACTAATTCAGAGAATGATCATGTAAGTTCATAAACAAAAAGCAGAACCAAACACGCTAATTTTGTGTCGTGTGTCATGTTACAATTGTGGATGCTACAAAAAGTGTGTACCATGTAAGGAGTGATTTTTCCTGAATGGTAGGCTGTCGAGTAATCCATTATCGTCCAGCGACGAAAATGAGGTTTCAGGCCATTTACTATGTTGTCTGAATAATATGGCAGACATGTCACAGCCTGTTGAACTTTTTCAGGTGGAGATGAATCAGAATTTGTACATATGACATCCTTTTCTTCAATGTCTGCAACAATCAAATTTCACAACTTTGAGTAAAAGAAACTAAGTTAAAGAATATTAGAAGAAGAAAATATCAAATTTGGCCCTTGAAATTTCGTATTTGTACACATTTTAAATTTTACTAAACAATTAGTTTAAACTAATAGAAGGACAAGAACAAAAAAAAAAAAAAAAAAACATACCTTCAAATGGATGCAATGGGACATAGAGAGGAGGATCTTCAATCTCAGCATTTGAAACAAGCTGCAAATTAATTCAAAAAGATTGTAATTTTTGCAAATTTAAATTAGAACTCATAATTCGGGGTTAGCTTGTGTTTTGCGTGTAGAATATACGAGTTTGTTCGAGTTTACACAACCCAAAAATTGAATTAGTCTATTCTGTGCATTTCGAACCTGATAAAATGTGGATGGAGTTTCAAGTTCGGGCTGGACAAACACAACCCGACCCTAAAGAGGATTGGGTTTCGGGTGCCAGCGAATTCGGGTCCACCTATCTAATTCTAATACAAGGTGGTACAAAAAAATGATGGCTAGTTTTAAATTTTTGGGACCCCTATAACAACTTGGTTCCTTTGGACTGTCTTCAATGCTATTTTGATATGAGACCCAACACATGCTCCTGTATAGGCCTACAGTATGGCCCTAAACTTTAAATCTTGAACTCAAAAACATAAAAATGTAGTGAAAAAAATGATAAATAAATAAAAATCTTTAAAGTGCATTCATGGCATTGTAAATTGTAATTTCTAGTACCTAACAAATCGATTAATGAAATGTCGGAAATTCATGCGTTAGCATTTCACGTGCAAGAACTAAAACTTGTATTTTTAGGATTTAACTCGACTTTAAATCTGAACTATAGAAAATACAGCGGTAAATGAAATGTCACATCCATTACATACTTTGCACCTAACTCTGCCAAAACTTTAATGTGCATTCATGACATTATCAAACAAATTGAAAGAAAAACAATCTATTTCAGGTAATGCCATCAAAATATACAAACATTTTTTGGGTTTTGATTCAGAAACTGATATAGCAATTTGCAAATTAAAGATATTGAAGATTTGTAGCCTGAAAAAGCTATGCAACTGCTTTCAATTCAACACCTCGGTATCATTGTTTAATGAGCATTGACCATAAACACGTAGATCTTCGTGAACTTACTTAACGTTTTAAAATAAATAATGTTTCAAAATGTTGCGTACCTTGTGTATTAAGTTATCATCCTTCAAAATGTAGAGCATGATTGCTCCAATGATTCGCGACTCCAAGAACCACGCGAATATTTTAACCAGAAATCCAGCCATTCGCGGAGCTACGCAGCCGAAAATGCAAACAAACAAAAACAATTCAGCATCGTCACAAATTCAATATCAATAGAAATGACAATTCGAGTTTGGAGGCGAGTTTTCAAATTCACATTGAGCAGTACACTTAACACATTAATCGGTAACATCCACAAAACAGTACATGTAATAACGAACAAATGCAATTTATTGAAGATCGATTTTCAGGGACAAGTTGTATAAACAGTACCAATAAATACACTGTGTAAGTAAAGTGTAGAAAAGTGTCATTTTTTTCAGTACTTTTGGCTTCAACTTTCAAGTTCTCTGGTTTCAAGAAGCATTTACTATCATTTTTCTGATTCCTAGGAACTAAACCTTACCTTCACACTGATAAAAAATAGTTGTCAATTCATGTTTCGAGTATGTTCGGGCCATATTTTTTCGGGTTCAAGTCGCGGGGATATTTTACTGTCTGCTAGACCCTACCCGTCCCAAAAATTGACCTTGTCTATTTCACGTAATCCAAACCCGTAAAAAAATGTCGTTCGAGTTTTAAGTGCTTGCAAGTTCAGACTCAAATCGTCAGCTAGTTGATGAAAAACCGCGCGATTGCAAGAAACATTAGTTTGTTTTCAACAATTTCTCTGTCAATTCTTGCATCAAGAACACTACAATCGCAAGAAACAATCTTAAACCAAACCAAGACGACATGAATTTCAGCTAAACTCAGATCAAAACCATCGAAAAAACCGACGAATTCGTTTCAGAAGAAGAAGAAAATTTGTGCACAAACCTTTGACATTAGCTCTGAGGTAGACATGATCACTATCCGGGCCAAGGTCAACCTCCTCCACAGGCTTGTACACTGTAACCTTGCTCCCAAACAGCCCCATATTGCAAATATGCTCTCAACGATCACTAGCTCTTGGTTTCTCCACAGAACAAAACAAGAAAGCAACAAGAAACTGAAAATTTTCGCTGTATATATATATAAAAAAACACAGCGCAAGAAACCGAAAACAGTTGGCGGAGAAGGCAAGAAATTAAGAGTATAAAAGTTTAGAGAATCATCGAAAGATTCGAGACCGTGTCGATATACATATACATATATGTATATGTATATTTTTTGAAGATTTTATACTTTTAAGGTTGTTCTTGATGACAGTTACTATATAATTCTCTGGCAATGAAGAAGCTGCTCCTGCAACAACTGCAAAGAACTTTGAGTCCTCTGATCTCATTGGCTCTACCTTAAATCCCTCTCTCTCCACCAATCATTTCTTGACAGCTCAAATCAACCAGGAACTGCCATGTCATGCCTTTGGATTTTAATGGATGTGTTTTGTTATGACTGGTAAAGTGGATGATGAGTTTGATCTAATCGTTCGATTTTACTTGAAATAAGATGTTTAATTAGTTATCGTCGTTATCGAGGAAAGTGGGTCGGATCTGAGTCACTATCGAGGAAGGTGGATCGGATATGAGTTGAGTGAGTTTCTCAATGGTTAATATTAGTTTTTGTCGACAATACTGATACTTGATAGGAAGCTCGAGCTCGAGATCTCGAGGTGAGCAAGGGTTTTAAATCTTTTGCCTCAATAGAAGTTGGTCGAGTTCAGTCTAATGGTTGCTGAGCGCTAATTAGAATTTATTATGTTAGCGTTAGCTTCTCTTTTGTTCATCGCTCGACCTA
>JAYMTH010001051.1:0-16496 GCA_036897465.1 Pelargonium australe | reverse complement strand
GAGTAAGTGATTAAATTAAATATCAAAACTACGTAGTTTTAACACATTAAAAGAATACCCTAATTGATCCTATTATATTCCTCCTCTAATTTTTCATTGGTTTTCCGGCAAGACACTCACTTTTCCGGCAAGCCTAGTCGCAGCTCCACTGAAAATGCTAACCATAGTGGACACTCTTATCCAAAAATGCACCTACAATATTGTATCAAACTACATTTGATGATAATTCAGAAGTTCATAAATATAGGTATATAGCTTGTTTCTCACAAATCCTATCTCCTTATTTCACTTCTTCAAGTCTGTGAAAGGAAAGAGCTTATACAAATTTTTAAAACTCATATTAACTGATCTACTACCCTTAAACCAAGTAAAATATTCATATTTTTTTTAATGCAATTAGTTACAACCAATTACGTCTCCTTCATAAACCAGTCCCATTTTTTTCATAAACCAAACAAACCATGTATGTGTGTAAATTGTAACTCTAGCAACAAAATTGATGCTTTCAAGGCCAGAAACATGCTTGCTAGTCGACTCACATACTCACCTATATTGTAGTTTTGGTTAGCAATTTTAGAGTTGCAACAACTAGGTTTGCCGGAAAAAAGGGACTGTCTTGCAAAAAAACAGTGAATAATTAGAAGAGGAATATAATAAGATCAATTAGGTTATTCTTTTAATGTGTTAAAACTACGTAGTTTTGATATTTTATTTGATCACTTACTCAAAACTATGTAGTTTTGATGGTCTGACTCATCTCCATTTTACTCATATTTTTAATACTTCAAAATGGACGATAAAAAGACAAGTCTGACAAAGAGACCGTAAACCTAACTAACCCGTGGGTCACTCAATTCACAGAACAACCTTAAAATCAAAAGTTTTGATGAGCCACAATAGTTAAAACATCATGAATAATTAAAACAAATGCACTAGATTCCTCCCCCATCTGCTTGAATAGTCAAATTAAATGCACTGAAATCCTCTCATCTAGCCTGAAGAGCACGAACAACGATTGCACTTGAAGTTTAAGCCGACCACGTGGAGTGTTTTGTCAATCGGCTCTGTCACCATCGTGTATGTCATCTGATTCGACAACAAATTTGAAGTTTGATCAGATGACTCTGACCATATCACAACCCTCCAAGGCACATTCTCCTTCTCTGCAATAGTCTCATGTTGCCCCGAACACCAACCAAAACGCATATCGCGAATCTACGCCGCAAATCTGCAAAACCTAACAAAACCCTAACTTGCTATCAAAGCAAGACTCGCTATCAGAACGAGAAAGACCACAATTTTCTATACGAAAATCCAGTAGACTATCGTCGCTCTGAAATCAATAGCACCCGTAGCTGAACAGAAACCCTATTCGACTCTCAAAACGGCACAGAGAAAAGGAGGGAAAAAAATCAATACACAATTAATTGACTCAATATTTATTCTTTAATATCATACTGAATTTAGTCATTCAAAATAATAATAAACCAAATTCAACAAACCCTAATAAATTAATGATATCACAAATGAATGTATCAAGTTTATTTTGGTCATTTTAACAAACTATACGTATTTTCAAGAATAATTGCGTCCAACTACTTTCAGCTGCGTTCTACTACTTCCAAAGTTTTACGAAACAAGGCGTTAATCGATTTAAACTTCTTCACTTACATCAATGTTGCATATATATGTTGATCTTCCATTTCATTAAAAAGGTTTTGATTCAAACATTTGTGGCTAGAGGATGATGAGTGGTGCAGTTATGAGAAGGGGTTGGGAAGTGTTAGCACATGAGAGAAGATCTCTATTTGAATGTAGGAGCTAAGATTTTAAGGTCACAAAAAAGGGAAGAAATTTGCCACATTGATGCAAGCTGCAGTAGAGGGATGAGTAACAACAGTAAAGCAGAATCTAGGTTATTGAGTTACGTGTTCAAAACGAGTTGAAATTTGGCCAATACACTCGAAACATTCTCTTAAACATAAACTCATCGCGAAAAACATTGTTGTAGGACATTTTGAGTTCATTTAGGTGGTGTTTTGAACCTTTTTATGTCATTTATGTGCAATTTGTGTCCTTACCATCATCAAGTGTTAGTGAGATAATGTGTCATTTGAAGAACACATACACATCTTACATGTACGGTCACAAAATAATATGCACGGCTAAAAATATATTATTTGAGTTTTCCAAATAGATAAGTAAGTTTCAAAAAGAGTTGGCATCATAACCAATCTCATGGTTATAAATAGGAATAACGCAGCAGTCACTGAGAAACATGCAAACTTAAACACAACTACATAGTCCAAAATCTAATAAATTCTCCCTTATGTCTGAAATCAATTGGCTCAATAGCCGCCTCCACTTGAACGTTCACCATCGCCATATCCCTGGTTGCCACCGCCGCCACCACCGAATCCACCACCACCACTGTATCCACCGCCACCATAACCGCCGCCACCAGCATTGAAGGTACGAGGAGGTCTCTCATTAGCAATGTTCACACGAATGTTTCTCCCATTCAGCTCCTGAAAAATGAACACAAGACAAACACTCAAATTAATGAGAAAAAAAAGCTATACAATATATATATTGAACCACTGATTACTAACCTGGCCATCCATGGCAGATATTGCTGCGTTGGCAGATTCATCACTGGAAAATTCAACAAAGCCAAATCCCCTCGATCTTCCAGTTTCCCTATCGGTCACAACTTTAACTGCATAAAAAAACAGATAAAAAACAAAAGAGCTAAAGATATGACATTTAATGAAAGAGCAGATCAATTTGCACAAGTAAGAAATAATGCTACATGTGCACCAATGAAACATGTAAAATACAATTCCAATTTTTATATTGTTGATAGTATATGAACATATAATAGCATACAATCCAGACCACAGATGGTTATCCAATATATTTCACAAGATACAACAAAAAAAGATATACAAAGACAAAAATCTCATGCACACAAATTTCAAATCAATAATTGCAAAGCACCACTTACGGAAGTAAAAGTAAACATAGTTGCATTCTTTAATTATCGTTTCGTTAAATTTTCTAAAGTAAGATGCAATCCTTTGACAAAGAATTCAAGCGCAATAATAATAACTCACCGTTCTCCACATCACCAAAACCAGAAAATGCATCTCTAAGACTCTGCTCATCAGTTCCCCATGAGAGACCTAAATCAAACACAGATGAAGTTAGGACAGTCAAACACAAAAGTATGAGTGATAGAAATATATGATTGACATGTAGGAAACAGGATTAACACCTCCAACAAAGATCTTTGAGGACATGCATCGCATAAAGTTGAGCATGGATGAGGAGGGAACTTGCACATTTTGTGCAACTGCAAGCTTCCTGAGACCACCCAACTTTAAAGAGAAAGCCATTTTGAATTACAATATAAATCTGCAATAAGAAGAAAAGCAAGCAGTCAGTAAATATTCAAGGACTCAAAAAAAAAGTTCCCAAGACAAACTTATTCTGACATGAGACCATGAAATTTTACTAGTGAGCACAACAAACAATTATTAACCTGAATCCCTTGAACCTATCCTAAGACATTAACTACAAAAACAACTGCAAATTAACAATTACAAGACTTCAAAAACAAAACCAAAATTGCAACAACAACAAAAAAGTCTAAAAAGTACAAATATTGCAACAAGACTTGCTCGGGTGAGAACAAACAAAAGAACATAGACATGTAAAATCATAACAAATTCAGCAGATCTGTTAAGACCCTTTTGAAAATTAGGTATAAAAATCAAAACTTTGTCCCCGACTCCGTACTTACACAGAAAAATAAACATTTAGGTGAAATCTCACAACAAAATCATCAGCTTGCTCAATCAAACAGACACAGACCTCACGATTTGGTCTAAAAACGAAACGACCATAGGCAACAATCGAAAATCCTGAAGAGCATTAAACAACGACCAAATGCAAACATAAACCCAGAAATCAAATAAATCCCGGACCTTTCTCGAGAAACAAACAAAGATCAACGAAACAAAACAGCAGATCGTTCGAAAATCAAACAGTAACAAAAGATTAAAGAAACAAAACTGAAAGAAACATAGACAAAGAGCGATCGAAGAAATTAGGGTTTAAGGATCGCGTACCTGAGACGAGGGTTTTGCGATTAGGGTTTATGGAGAGGAGCGGCTGAGAAAGAGCCAAATCGTTGCCTTTCTTTTTTTATGAGGAAAATCGTGGCCTTTTATAGAGCAGAAATTGAGAATTTTGTATTTACTTTGTATTTATCTGGTAAATATACACAGTAAATACGGAGTAGATATTTTCAGAAGTGGTGCTGAGTAGGGTTGTACTTTTGGTCAAACAATGACTTATCCATATATTTTTTACTTTCAAACGTACAATTGCTAATGCATTGGACTTATATCACTTGGAGGCTACTATTAATTTCAGGCCTAATCATGACAAATAACTCTCATAATAATGACCTAATTAATTCATTTGTGGGACTTATCATATACTTCATTATTTTATTTTATATTTCTTGTTGTTGCGCTTGTCTTCTGAATGATCAAAATTCAGGAATAAGGAACTTAATGAAGCGGTTTAAGCGCTTTGAATTTCTCTTAAAATCTCGAGTCTGAGCTTTCTTATCGACAATATGTGTTGGGGTTATAGGTTAAACTTCAGGATATCACTTACAATATGATATACTGTAGTTCTTACAGCAGTCTCTAAAACCTCCTATTATCCCCACCAGCACCCGTCTTCACCTCTCGTTCTCAGGCAACGATAGGCGCTTTTAACATAATACATGCCATATTTCTCAAATAGCCAAGCCCACTTATATTGCACATCTCGACAACTCGAAGTAATTCCATAAATCGTCTATCTTTGCACTCGAATTTAGGTTGGAGTAAGAACAGGGAATTAAATTTAAGTATATATTTGTTAACCTTTATTTTTGATACGTTTTTGTCTTATTATAAACCTTTTTCCGGTTGAAAACCCAAAAGTTTTTAAATTTCAACATTTTCAATTTGTTTTGCGTAATATCTATTGGATTAACAATTATATTCCTTCCCTTCCAATCCATTCAGAAATTGGCAATTTCAAGATTTTCGAAAAACATCTTTCATAAAAAATATTATACTAAAGATTGTAATAGGTTAAAATCAGAGATGGAATGAACAACTTAAAGACTTATTAGTTTATTAGGTTTGCACAACCTAATAAGTTTAATAGGTTAAAACCTTTCATTCCATCTTTGGTTAACTCGCTCTAAGAAGTTTAAGACGAACGAGCTAATAACAATGTAATTATTGTTCAAGAACTCTCCATTTGATGTCTACACGGTGGCAATCAGGTGAGCAGTTGAACGATCTTGTGGTATCATTTCGATCTCAGACACTACAGCTTTCAACTCATTTATTGATAGATGTTGTGTTTTTTACTTACCTCTTCGAGGTAGTAATTTTTCTTGGTACAGACCAAACTCTAGCACAAGTCGTTTGGAACGTATTCTCATTTCCTCCATATGGCCGTCGTCTCTTGATGGGTTTGTGCAAACGGGGTTAGCAAGGGGTTGTTCGGATCATTGACCGAATTCACTTTCTCTATCTTCTATTGATTGGGGACCTAAGTCGTTTCGTTTCCTTAATTGTTGGGTCGAACACCCGACTTTCCGAGACATTGTGAAGGAGACTTAGGACTCAGTTGTCTTTGAGGTCAGGCCGAGACCATCCTAACTCATGCTTGGCTTTGATCTCATCTTGGACTTCTTTATTCTCTCCTTCAAATGCTTTGACGGGAAAATTATGGGAAGCACTTTGCATGGCCACCTTGTGGTTTGTTTGGTTGGCTCGCAATGACCTAATTTTTCGAGATTCATTCCCTTCTGTCGGAGTCACTATCTTGCGTATTAAAGCTTTTCTTTTATCTTTGGTTTCTTGTATCGATAGCTCGCTCGATGTGTCTTTTTTTGCTTGGCTAGCGGACCTTATCTCATGTTTGAGTTAGTGGTTGTGTTTTTTTTTTTTTGTACTTTTATTCATGATCTTCGGGTTCAATAAATAAAAGCTATTTATTGTTGATCAAATATATATATCAAGCTCAATCTTCATCAAGCGAATGACATATTAGGGTGACCCTCAAGTCCTTCAATCATTTACCTATTCATTTCTATCCTTCTAAATTGAGGTCTCAACGAGTTTATGCCTTTTGTGTACCATTAATAAGAAAATTGTTGATGGAGTTCGCACTTATTCCAAAATTTGAAGTACAAGCATTGTCATCTATGTTGTTATGTACGAAGATATGCATGAGAATTCATACTTCGTAGACTCACATTTTAGTAAAAACACATCATAGCTATTGTATTGAGCACAAAAGAGAGACTTCAAACTATGATTTGTCATGCATATCTTCAAACATTGCTAGACACCTTTGGAGTTAAGATTTCTCCCCTTAATTATGTCATTGTTTTGTTGGTTAAATTTGTTTAACTTGTCTTCCATTTTGACATTTTTTTATTAAGCCGCTCCAATTCTTTAGCCCGATTTAATTACTTTATTTTCCCCTCCAATTGTTTATTCATGTCCGAAAGACTTTCTCTTTTAGCACATAAATCATTCTATGCTTTTTGAGACTATATTTTGACATTCTCCAAAGAAAGTTCTTGATGAAGGGTTTTCATAAACTCCACGACAAATTAATGTATTTCAAATGAACTACGATAAAACAATATGGTTGGAATAGTATACAGAAACCAACACCACAAAACCGAGAAGACCCAACCATCACAAATACGCAGTCGACAATCAGTAAAAATTTGAGACCAAAGTCAAGAAATTAGAACACACATAATCGCAGTGAGTAGAGCAACTTTATCGACAAATATTAGTGTAGTGATGTATATTTGAATGAAATTATTAACAAACAAAAAAACATATTTTTGCAAGGTGTATACACCAACTTAACAACACATGTTGAGCCAAACAGTACAAACGCTTTACATTCTTATTCAAATATTGAATTCAAGCCCTCTCTACCGACCGCATGAGGTGAAGTTTGGGATAAAATGAGAGAACTACGAACGTCCGTCGCATAACTCAACTGATAAAAAAATAACAAATTTATATATTGTAGGAAAAATAGAAAATAGAACAAATGGATAAGAAAAAAGATTGGAGTGTACACAAAACAAGCAAAAAAAAATGGTTGTGACCTTTTATAATTTTATTTTATTCTATTTTTATTCTCCAAATTTGATGAGTTGCTCTGTTTTGCAGTAGCAGAGTGTCCAATTTATTTGGGCCTTTAATTAGCTCTAAAAACTCAAGTTTTGGTTTTTCCATTTCATTGTCGCGTGTAACTTCCGAACAAAAAAAACCTACAACCAACACACTGTGTAGAGAGAGAGAGAGACCATTTTCTCTGTGAAAAAACCCAACACAGAAGCAACAAGACGAACCAGAAACGCAATCTAGAGATTCAAAGCCCAAGAGCTTCTGAAGCCAATTGCTTGCTTATTGACATCGCTGAATGAGATCTTGTCCTCCTACAATCTCCATTTTGTAGCGGACAAGGTATTCTCCACCTGCTAATAATTCATCAATTTTCATGTTAACGCTTTGAATCATCGGACAGCTTCTTCTTATTTTTTCGCTTTTTATCGATACCCATCGTTTCCTAGCTACTACTCCAAACGGAAAAAGTAATTTGATTCTTATTCTTTCTTTTTCGTAACTGAAAACTTTCTGATTTTGTTGATTTTGGAAGTTGAAATTAGGGTTTTCTTTTGCTTAGCAGCTTTTTTTGTTGGTAGGTTGGCTAGGGTTTCCGCGGATCAAAACTGGGCACTGGTTGAATTTGACAATTTTGGACTGATTAGGGTTTGTTTGATCGGAGTAGTGGTTGGTGAGCAGAGTGTGCTTTCGGGATTGCTGTGGGCCTGTGGGGAATGGGCACAAGCTTTGATCCTTCCGGGAAGTTGGACTCTTGGATTTGGCAGTTCTGGGGTTGAGTTTTTGAGCTCTGCAATTCTGTGAACTGATGGAGGACTCTGGTATTTTTTTGGCATGGAAGAAGATTGCACGGATAGAAATGCGCGGATAGTAATAGGGAATTGGAGAGTGGTTTGTTTGGGAATAAGGATTTCTGTTGTTTTCTCTGTTTCCGGTATTTGATTTTTTGAGGGTATGATTTTGGCATTGGGGGAGGAGGTGATGATTCTGTACTGGCGCCGAGAGTTGCGAAGAAGATCAGTTTGTACTAGTAGGCTCTTCTCATTTCTCAAGAAAACGTTCGGGCTAACATAGCTTGACCAAAATTGTCCAAGCAAGGGTTTTAAAAGCTAATTTTTTACATTTGGGTTTTCTTGAGGTAGAGTAGTGTGAATTGTAGTAGGTTTTTGATTGAGCTGGTGGATCAGGGAATTTGACATTTTAATTGAATTGTTTCGAGTGCACTTTTGCGCTTGAACGAGGGTTGGGGCTGGTGGGTTGATGGATTTTGGTTTTGGGGGTGGCTGAAAAGCTAATGGAGGTTTATTGAAGCTGGAAATGATTGCGGGGACATGGTGCATGGACAGGAGCATAGTTGCTGGTTCGTTCCCTTTCCGGAACAGTGCTACTGGAAAGTAATTCTGACATTTCTATTTGACAAAGGTGCTCATTTGGTGTATTCTGGGATTTTGTGCAATGTCGCGCTGCTTTCCTTTCCCACCACCTGGATATGAAAAGAAAACTAGAGCTGACAATCTCGACTTGCTAAAAAAGGTTAATCTACATTCTGTTTTTATTTCCCTTAAATAAATCAATTGCTAAGACTTTTTTATGATTGGTCTTGCATTCACTAGGAGCTTGGTAATAGACCTTTTTCTAACTTCATAGGATTGAATCTACAAGTATCAAAAACCAGTATAATTTTACTTGCTTTTTATGTTGTTGAATTCTATGCAGTATATAGGTTTATGTACTTTCACGAGTTGCTTTTGTCAATGCCTGAATACAACTGATGTGATTAACTGACATGATAGGCTGCATTTTAAGAATGATATCCTAATCATAGATGGTATAAGTTGAAGTGGAAAGTATTTGACGATAAATAAATAAATTTAAACTTAAATTCGGAAACTGTCTAAGATGATGACATCCCAAAAATGTTGATGTTGTACTGCAATTGCAACTTTTAGTCTAATTTTGATTATCCTATCAATCATATTTATTTCTCGGCGTCTGTTTGTTTACTATCATTATGGTGCAGAGGTCTTTTTTTTGGCATAAGATATTGAGTTAAGATTAGGATAATGGTTGTGCCATGTATTCCCAGTATATCTTATTATCTTGACTGGAACTTTATATCCCAAGATGGGAAAGTAGCCCTATATATTTTCTATTATCAATGTGATACATGGTATCTGTGTTATTTTCATGTAGTTTATGAATTTGTTTTAATGTTTCCATTCTAGTGGTTGAAAACATATTAACGAGGTAAATGTATTTTTTATGAGGTAGTAAATATGGTTTTTGTTATAGTAAGAATTTCTCTAAAAGTTATGTTGGATAACAGAAAGTAGGGGAAATTCTCTGAACCAAGCAGGCAGTTTTTCAGTTTACATACTGGGTTTGAATTGTTATTGTAGCATCATATTTGTACTACGCAGTCAACCAATGCTAGCCAACTGGACAAATATCAAACTTACTATAACGCCTTCACGTATGTTTGCATATTAAGTAATAATTCAGAGAAATATAGCTGTTAAAGATGCAAACTTAAGCAAGTTTATTTTGTTTTTGTTTTTGCATATTAGTTGCTTTGCGAATTCTATATTGTTAAACTTGTGGAATTAGGTTGTAGCATTGTGATTGAATTAATTAATGTTACAAAATCAATACTCTCTTGTTTTTCTTGTATTTGTAGTTCTTTTAGGTTTGTGTTTAGATTCTTAAATTTGACTTGAAATTTGGGATTATAACTGTTGTATTTCAAATAAAATATAATGTTTGGAAAATCATGGTATTTCAAATGACAAGACCAGTTGTCATTTGAAATCTCATGTTTTAGGCATGTTTTAAGTTTATTGGATTTGAGTCAAATCCAAATCCAAATTCTTTTACACCCTAACATTAGATCCATTATTTCAAATCAAATCCAAGAATCCAAACAGACCATTTATCATGAGGCATGCTACACTCTATGGTTCTTAAGATCTTGAAATATTACATGATAGGATTTGTCAATCACCAATCACTGACCAGTAGATGATCCTTTTCTATGTTAGATGGAACTAAATTATTGAGTTCTGAATCTAACATGTTGAAAGACTTCATATTTGTTTAGACTATTCTTGATGTAGGTGCCATAGCTTTTGAAATAATATCTATTAATTTTTTCAAGGTCTACTCTGAAATTTCGTTAAGAAAATTAGAACATTACTTATATAATATAGGATATTTGACTCGTTTCCTTTGAAGACCAATGAATGATCCCTGGTGAGATAGCATCACTCTGTGCTGCTGTGCATGATATGGAAATGCATGTGTCTATCTGTGTTTTGAATATGTGATAATGATGGCAACAATATTGATAATCAGATCGTATAAGTATATAGAGACTAAACTTACCGCTTAGTACACGGTTCAAAATTTCAAGAGATATCATATAAACTTCAGCCATATTTTTGCCTATATCGATTTCTGCTTTGTGAATTTTTGGGTTTAGATAGGAAGCATAGTTGTGGGCTAACGAATGTTCCATGTGCATTGATTAGGATGCATTAATATCCAAAATAGTGAATTACTGTTTTCTCTTTTAGGAAAACGGAAAATACAAAAATACCATAAAAGAGCATTATACCACTTTATTGAAATGGAACTAATAAATGCACGATTACACAAACATGAAACAGTGCCCAGCCTTACCCATTAATTCTGCATGGAGGAGGCAGAGACATTTAACAATTGTAACATATAGGATCATTGATTTGATCGCCGTACCTAATGTAGTGTATGAGTGTTCCACATTGAAAGTACGTGATTGATATTTTAGCTGGGCCAAACCTAGGAGATTAGATGGGTAGGGAATGCTTAAAGGACGAATAGTTGAATAGTAGGAAGTAGGGCAAATAACCGTTGTCATAATTAAGTTTTTCAATGAAGTTAGTTTATGGTAAAAGTGAAAACTTGAATGCAATTTCTAGATAAATAATACTAGCTATCACTACAAGTTTTATAAAAAAATCCGCATTTCTTTTGTTAAATAATGGGGAATGTTCGAGTATTCTTGGTGGACTTTTGTTTATAAACTTTTACTATACTTTCCTCTTGGACATTAATGGGTCATTGATTTTCTTCCATTCAACAGCCGAAATAGACCCAAACATTTGACTGTACTTGTACCAGTTTCTTCCAAGATTAGATGTGATAATGGAGTTGCCTGGTTAGCTGTATGGAGTTCTATTAATGTAGGAAAGTTGAGAGGATAGATGTATGAGTTCTGCTTTTGAAGTTAAAGACATTTTGATTTGACATCGAGCTAGGACTAAGCCACTTCATAAATTAGTTGAGGCTATAAGCAGCCATGAGGTAATGACACTTCATTTCATGGAATACTCTTTCATCTAGGTTTTTGTTCTTCGTGTTTTGTTAGGCTTGGATAGCGTGTGAAGCAGTCATCACTGCTGTTGATTGAACGAAGATTTGTAGTTATTTTGGGTACATTGAAAGATTACAAGGAAACCTTCACACAAGAATGCTAATTAGTGTCTTAAGTTAAACGATTTAGAAGATAGATTCAGTGTGAGGGGACTGATTTGATGCTTGCTTACCATAATACAGTCTTGTGGGTAGTGGAAGTGAAATCCTATGTGTCTCTTTGTTTCTTCTTTTTAAGTAAGATACCTGCATGAAGAGTTCTCTATTTGTGCTTATCTTTTGGTTCTAAACTCTAGTAGCTCATTTTTTTTCTGCTGTATACTAGTGGTTTGTTTGATCTTGTGACGCTTCTCTTATTCAGTAATGGTATTTTGGGTTACTATTTAAATGTGTTAAGCTCGTTTCTGAATTCATGATTAACATGGAGACGGTCATTATTACTACAGCCAGAGTGTAATGATTGCTTGCTTCACCCATAGACTTGAGTTGGCTTAAATTCTATCCATCATTGCACTTTTTAAGTGGTGGATTTGGAGGTATGTTTGGAAGTTTTCGAATGAAACAATGTTCATTTGAGGTTGTCTTTTTTGGGAATGTATTATGATATCTAATGGTTGAAGTGTGCGGAAAATGAGTGGGCTGTACTGCTGTGAGTTCACGCACTCACTGCTCTTTGGGAATACCAAAAACATTAAAGAATGGACTTGGAGAGGTGGCACATGATTGTATAGTGTTGCTAGAGGAACACCATTTAGGAATTGGGAAATCTTACTGGCCTTGATTTTGTACTTCTATATAATCTATCATTTTTGAAGTTCTTTTTTTTTTTTTTTGTGTGTGTGTGTGTTACATGTTAAATAATCCCAAGCCTTCAGATTGCCAATAATTGATCTGGACGTAACTGTCATGAAGCTTATTTTTTACATATAGAAAGTATGTTATTCTACATGATCAGACTTAATTTTATTAGAATTTCAGTGTAGAAATTGTTTTCCATTTCAAAAGTTGGCGAGACCTTGTACTCTCATTTTTTCAGTGTCTCGTTCTTGGAATTAGTGAGTTAATTTTACATGCATTCATGTACCTATTCACAATTGTTCCTGATAGTTATGCACACAGGTGGAATAATTCCATGCATAAATTGATTTCAACAGTGTTCCTTGTTTAGCCTTTGCCTGGGTAACTACTTTTCTTAAAGATTTTCCATGTGAATTTCAGGAGAAGCAGGGAGAGAAAAAGCACAAAAAGGAGAAGAAAGACAGAGAGAAGAGAGAGGGGAAAGAAAAAAAGGAGAAAGATAAAAGTGATGAAAAACATAGGGAGAAGAAAGACAAAAAGGAAAAAAACAGAGACAAAAAGAAGGATAGGGATAAAGATAAAGAGAAACGTAGTATCTCGGATGAGAAGAGACTTCCCGGGCAGTCTGAGGGTCATAATGCGGAGAAAGTCTCCAAGGAGAAGAGATTTCCAGGGCAGTCGGAGGATAACGATGGAGAGAAAGTCTCAAACGACAAGAGACTTTCTGCGAGATCTGAGGGTCTCAATGGTGAGAGAGTCTCAAACGAGAAGAGACTTCCAATGCTATTTGAAGTTCAGAGTGAAGAGAAATTTATTCGAAAAGAGGACAAACAGAGAAATAATTTGTCGAATAATAGAATATCTGAGGGGCAATTTGCTGGTTACAATGAGAAGGTCTTTAAGAGTATGCCTCTGGCTGAGGGTAAGCCAGATTCGAAATTTGTTCAGGAGTTGGATGGGAGGGTCAGAGAAGAAGGTAGAGGAACAGGGAACCACTATGTTGGTTCAGACCAAAAAAGAGACGAGGGAATGCTCAAATCGGTGGCTAAGGCTACTGGCAATGGAGCAGGAGGGAATGACAAGAAGAAACACAAGAAAGATGATGGTAGAAAGATTGATGGGCATGAAACCAAGGATGACAGAAGATTTAGTTGGAATTCTATGGTTGAGAATGTTATCGAAGTGGCTCAAACTAGAGTTGAAGGAATTGCCAGACCATTGGAGACGAATGCTGAGAGGAAGATTGAAGGGAATGAAAAGGCCAAAGAGAAGAGTAGTGATGATAAAAGGAGAGATAAACGCAAGGATAGAGATAAGGAGAAAAAAAGCCATGGGAAGGATAAAGACAGGGATAAGCAGAGGAAGAAGGAAGAGAAGGCGAAGGAGAAAAAGGAAAATAAGACCGTGGAGAAGGATCAATTAAAAGAAAGCATGAAAAATGATGTTATAGGTACCCCTGAGGTAAAGGTTCCAAATCTTTTCGAGGACACCGATAATAATGCAGCTACGGAGGGAAATCTCAGGAAACGGAAGGACTCTGAGACCAATGGAGTTTCGCATGGTGAGTGTCTTGTTTCACTATCACGGTATCACCCACATTTTTATAGAACCTTGTCATCTGTTTTTGGTTGTGTTTAACACGATCTTAGCTTTACCGTAACCTTGAGGTTCAACAGAAGGATATTTTTCCAACCACAACATTGTTATCTTGAAACTTGGGTAGATTCCTCGTTTTCATAAAACTTTTATTGAACTTTGGTCGTTAGTAATTGGCAGTTTTGATTTTCTTCTGCTCAATATTTAAAAAGCCGGTCGATACTCACTAGTGCTGCTTCTGGTTTGACTTTTTTCACAGCTAATGAAAACAGGCCAAATAAATTGCCAAGACCTACTTCATCCTCACATTCATTGAAGAATGGAAGGATATTGGAATCCTGCCAAACTTTGAACCCCTTTAACTCAGATAGACAAGCGTCATCCACTAATCTCAAGGTTGAGAACAAGGATCACGTGGTAAATGGCATTGTGGAAGCTCAGCCATTTCCTGTCTCCTCGACAAAACCTTCTTTAGCAACTGTACAAGCTGATCAAATTGCTGAAGCATCTAGAATACCGCCCCATCCAGACTCCGTGTACTTGAGCCAGATTCTCTCAGTACCCAAGATCGAGGAATTGTCTGATTATGATGAAGAGAACTGGCTGTTTAGCAGTAGAAATTCCATACCTAAAAATTCAAAGGTCGAATCTTTTAGGGATGATAACACACCGCAGGTATGGTCAGAAGGTCGGCGGATTGAGTCAGCCGACGTTTATGCTCTGCCTTATGTCATTCCTTATTGATTGGTTCTACATCAAAACGTGGTTGGCCCTCTTGTTGGTATGATTTCCAGATGCGATTGTATGCATGGCATTGGGGTAGCATCTGGTCCCTCAGATGGGTATCTCTCGACTTCTCTGTTAATGCAGCGAGCGCCTTGTGATTGATTGATTCATATTCATTCATTAAGAAGACATCACATCCGAACCGAAAAACACGGGCACCACACAGAGTCAATTGATTCAGTGCATCAATGCCGGCCTTGAAGCGGGGGGTCGGGGTTTAGCTTCCAATCAGTGGGGACATTTTCATGCTGGAAAAGGAGATTGGTCTTTATTTATATATCACCTACAGAAGTAGCTGGGCAGGGAAGCTCTTTCCAATTGGGAAAGTGAGAGAGGAAGTAGCTAAGCTAAAGCTAAAGCTTAAGCCTGAGTGAGGACTCTTTACTACAATTTTGATTTGTAACATAGCAAAACTCTTATTTACAACAAAAGAATGTAAGATACATCAGGGAAATGAAAAGTAGTAGTCCACAATTTGTTCATTCACTTCTCTTGTTTTTTGTAATTGCACCATAAATACAGGTAGTTGTGAAGATCATAAATGATGATGATGATATAACATGTTGAGCTGAGGACAGGCATGGTTTTATTATTTTGGTGTAGAGGTTGGTTGGGTTTGGGTCACATCACATAAATTTCCTAGAAATACTAACCACCAGACTGTAACACTTTGTCACATTCTCTATCTCTTAATCAATCTCAATGGTGGATTAAATACTTGGTTGGGGTTGTAGTTGTAGCCGAATTTCCAGCCCAACTTTATCTTGAACATAGGATATGGAAATAAATTACCTAATATGGATAGGTCGGAGACGGGGATTACAAAATCGTGCTCTAGTTTAAAGATGGGCGGTATGATTTCTTCGGAAGGAAGAAGACCTACCGGAGCTTGAGAAATGAAGTTTGCGCGGCAATTTGAGCTGCCACAAGACAACCAATCTAATCGACAAATTGATTTTGAACAGCACAATGTCGATGTGAGCCACACTCCATCTCTAACAATATACTAAGAATCGACTAAAAAATTGTCAAAGTAAAGATATTAAAAAATTTATAGCCAATTTTAGTGGGAGATAAACGGACGCATAGAAGTCCCAAGACACACGTAAAAAGGAAAAACAAATAATCCCATTGAGTAATAAGCCACCCGGACCTCATTATTTTATAACAGTAAGAGAAAAGTGTTAGTACATGAAACGATAGACCCAAATATAAAGAGCAGAACGACATGTTGCACCACCTCAAAGTCCAAGTAACGCTAAGGTTGCAGGAACAAGAACTCACTCGAGCACACTATAAAAGGAGAAATAGCATTGTAAAGAAGGTAAACGCTAATTCTCAGTATTTTAAGAGTATCAACGACTATATAAGTGTATCTAACTTGGGTGTCGGACGGGCTCACTTGTCGAAACCTAGTTTTGCAGAAAACATGAGGGGGTAGGAGGGAAAGATAAGAAGTCTTAACGCATGTCAAGTAGATAGAGGGAATAACATATATATTGTGGAGATAAAATAAATTGTAAGTATATTTTTAAATACTCCCTCCATCCCAAAATGAGTGTCTTGTTTCATTTTTATTTGTCTCAAAATGAGTGTTTTGTTTCCTTTTATAGTAAGTTAGTTATGTATGTTATGCTTTAATTTTTCTCAAAATAGAAAGAAGGGATAAAGGTT
>JAYMTH010001050.1:0-16501 GCA_036897465.1 Pelargonium australe | reverse complement strand
ATAGTTCGGTGACTAAATTGGACCTTTTTCCTTCCAATTTTCAACTCATTGTACCAACAAATTGTCCATGAGGATCATGACTTGTTACTAGCAATATGTTTTATTATTGTGCTAAAACATGGTTGATCAAATTAGAGAGGCTTCACTACTTGATTTGGTATATAAAGTTGGAGGAAATTTTTATAAATTGTTGATAATGTTCTATATTAGATTGGATGATCAAACCATTTTGTTAACTAGTTCATAGGTCTAATCAATCAAGTGTATTGATAGTGATTTCTTAAAAGAAAGATAACTTTTTTTTTTCAACAAACCTAATTTAAGTTTGGGTGCTTGATATTTAGATATCAACAATTAAAGAGATTTTCAATGCAAATGTTAAGAGTAGCGTAAAGAGTTTTAAAATATGTTGGTTTGAAATGTTAAACATTGAACGTAAAAGTGATGAGAAAATGTTAAACTTAAAATTCGATATTCATTTCAACAATTTCATACCTATTAATATATTATAGTATGTGTTGAACATCGTTGAAAAATAAGCTAACAAATATGACACTCTCACTGTTAGCACCTAAAAAAAACTCTAAGTACTAGAGATGTCCTAAGAAATGATAAAACACAATAAAAAGTAATCAATTTAAAATTTTACATTTTCCTATAGTTTAAGTAATTTTGTTAGGTTTTAGGTATTACCCACTTTTCTTTGTCACCTTCCTCAAATGTCACACCTCTAATTGGAGACTCCACTTCACTCCCATGTCATAACTCCACCCAATTTTTCATCACCCATTAAAATTTTATAGCCCAATTTTCAATTTATTGCTTTTTGAAGGTGTCACAAATTAGGTCTCCCCTCAATTTCCCATCAACTTGTGAGTACTTCATAAATTTCATATCTCATAATCATATGTAAGTTTGGCCACCAAGAATGACCATAACTAATTTTCAAAGTTGGCACTAAAATTTTGTAGATTCATATTGTGTTGATGTTCATCTAACTTATCATATTATAATAAAATTTGAAGAGATTTCAAGCAATTCTAGTTAATCCCAACTCAAGTTGACATGGGAGATCATCAATTTTTAACTCAAGTTTCTTTAGAATCTTTCTTCCACTATCATTTTTAAGACGAGTTATCATACACAAACTTCAATTCTTTAGCCGTACAAAAAGTTTCAAATCATAAGCTTAAAGACATCAAAAGCTATATATAGCTCATTCTCCACTCTAACTCTAATAAAAAAACAAAAAAATTATTGAAATTAAGAACTTGTTCGTTGGGTATTTCATTTATCCCGAACAAGTTTTAGTCCAATTCTTAAACATCAGCATCAGAGCCCAAAATGCTCCATATCCTACCCACCACAAGTACAAACAAAGAATCAAAGAATGAAAGAATTTAATTTTCATGAGGGAAAAAGCATATGTGTTACTAGTTTGGGTCGAAATAGATATAAACAATAAGCATATAATATTTCGTCATTTGCACTCGCATCATATAATTTCACGAGTATAATTATATTTGATCAACTAGATATTAGATCAGTCCCATAAAGCAGACGAACTTTCAAAAATCCACCCTTAACACTATTTTTAGTTATGATGAAAAACATATTCCATACAAATATTCTTTTGAGAAGTCTTTCTTTTTCTCCCATTCATTTTGAAATTGTACCTTAGATGGTGATATTTAGTAAAAAGTTTGAAACTTCTCCCATTTTTTCTTGTTTGGGTTCTAAAATATATTTTTGATAAACTTTTTTTTTTCAAGTCAAATTAAAGTGGCCAACACTTTTAGCAAATTACTTAATTAGTTTAGAGACCTTCAACAACACAAATTGCACAACCAACTTGAACTTTAAGCCGTTGGAAATTTCTATATTCTCACTACTTTTTCTTTTTATCCATTCCCATGATAGTTACAACTTGTTAGTAAAAACAAAAACAACAAAAAATTTAAAAATTGCAAAAAGAAGAAAATGACTAAAATGCCCTTCAAACGATCTCAAGACGAGAAAATACGGCTTAGGCACAACGCTTATCGTCTCATTTTTGCTTAAACCGCGCAAGTTTCAGCTCAATCTGGTACGTTTAACATTCCCTCAAAAGTGATCAATCTTCTACATCGAAATTAAAATACACATTTCGCTATTAACTTCTTGTTTTTTTTATAAAAAGCACCATAACTTCATTAAAATCAAAACAGTACACAACATATAGCACAAGAACACAAATACATCAGAAAGCTAAACACATTGCTAATTAGGCTATAAATAAGGATATAAATAGACTTGAAATGATTCAAGGGGTAGGTAGCTCCTGCTGTTCCGGAAGTAGATATCTCCTGCTTCAAATGTTTCCTATCTTCCTTGGGAAATAAAAGGGAGCTAAAGCCTTCCACTGGTTTGGACCTTTGTTGACGGCTTAACTTGATTCTTCTAAGAGGAGTTTTGGATGCTGGAGCATTTGTATACCCCCTAAAACGACTTCTCTTGAGCATAAGGTGTCTCTTTTCATTAGCCAATAGTTCAACCGAGTTCGAACTCCTCTCCCATTTATAATCTGCAAGAATACCTGAACATACCTTGGGATCGGACTCAACTTCCATATTCTCCAAGGATGTAGTTTCAGAGCTCCCAATTTTAAGGCGCTTCTTAGAAGATAACTCTTCTTGAGTTTTGAGGGGCTCCAACTGATCTCTTGACAAAACTTGGTCTTCAAGAGAAGTTGAACGCGAGCGCGAACACTCTGGATTGCCAATCTCACAGGACTTCCTAATTTCCACTAAATGTACGAGCTTCCACTTTCAAAAGGTCGGCAAGAATATAAATTTTTCCAGACAAAGGTTCTCAAAATTAACAAGAAAAAACTATTTTGGTGACTGAGAAAATTTCCACCAAGATTTTCTGACAATCCAAACACGCAAGTAGCTCTCTCTGTGGAGCATATTGAGCTGAAATCTTTGGTCCCCTCCACAAATATATATAGCTTTGATCATCAATATGGTCCAGCTGTGTGTGTGTGTCTATTAATTCACATTTCATCTCCTCCATCCACATTTTTGTACCCACAAACATTTTAACCAGAATTTACCAAATTCTTTGTTACGTAAATATGTACTAACATATTCTCAACTGCTGCATCTACTACCACTGCTTTCAAAACAAAAACTAAATAAATTAAATTAACTCGTTCGATGCGATTTCGCCATTTGCTAGGAACATTCTTGAAAACTTGTAGCCTCCTGAGAGAATCATGGCACATTTCATGTTTTGCAGCAACTAGGAAATGAGCCTATTGGTGGACCAAATATTATATATATATATATAGAGAGAGATGGATCTAAGCCATAAGGGGTTGACACCTCATTAAAATAACTTGGAGATCCGGGCGGGTCGCTCTGCTCCCACCAATTCACTTGGGTGGGTACAAGTGATTTTATTGAGGTGGCAATACCTCATTGACTTAACTTACACTAAAAAACATAATTGGCTTAGATACATTATTCTATATATATATATATATTGTACCGCATGCATATATATGCATTTTGTTTACAAAATGAATGTACATGAATACATGTATTTAAAAAAAAAATAGCAATTATTATGATCAAATTTCTGATGGAATATATTTATATGAAAATGACAAAAACCAAGGAGGTGATGAGTGAGTTCTTAAAACATTTTTATATGTATTTGTCGGGAATATATATATAAGTTGTTAAATATTATATATAGTTTTCAAAATGAATGTACATGAATACATGTGTTTTTTTTTTTAATAAAATAATGAAGTTATTTAATTGCAAAACTGATTATGATCAAATTTTGAATGTAATATATTTATATGAAAATGACAGAGCCAAGAGTGGTGACTGATTTTTTAAAAATATTTTTATATGTATTTGTTAGAAATATTTGTTTTTAAAAAATTTATATATGTAGTTTTCAATTCTGGTTGACAGATTAGTTATTAATTATGTGGGTCAATTAAATATCATTAAATGAATGAGAAACATCTGTCTTCTTGTTCATATATTCAATAGGAGGACCAAAAAAAGATCAAGAAATTCAAGATTTTAATTGATCCAAGTGTGAAATTGCTCACCATGTGATTCTTGTTTTATTTTATTGTTTGTTTCTTGGTTGAAAATGCTTCTTGTTTTTACAATACTTCCATTTTAGGATGAGTTATGGGTCAATTTGTGATTGCTTGTGTTGTACATATCTTTAATTATTTATGTTTTGTGTGTTTCTTGAGTTTTGAACTTAAATTTTATTTTTCAATAGCTGCCATACGAAGTAGAAGCTAAGTTGAAGTTAGCTATGAAATCTAACTTTGACCAACAATTTGTATAATGAAAGATAAGATTTGGGTTCTTTTTTAAAATTTTGGTTTGTACTTATCATACTAGAACATTTTAGAATATGGGTTTGATGTTTTCGATGTCATTTTCATATTAGCCTATGGTTTATGCAAGTTGATGAACAATTTTCATAGGCCATATTTTTATTTTCAGTAAGATATGCATCACAAATTTGATCCTTGTAAAGAAATCCGAGCTTTCTTTTGCGCTCCGATGCTAATATTACTACATTAGCGAATTCGTCGAAAATAAGTTGCATCACAAATTTTATCCATTTAAAGACATTTGAGCTTTCTTTTTCCAATTTTGGTGTATTTACTATTTAGACTCAATGTCTAGTGATGTGGAGAAGTGAAGTGTAGTTTGTGTTCTATTTTTAAACACAGTCCCACCAAATTTTGTTGTTAGTTTATAAACTATATTGATGACAAATCATTCAAGGCTGTCCTAATAATGCTTAGCTCACCTAACATAAAATTTCCGCGCAGCTGGAATTTGTTTATGTTCGGGTTTGTCGTAATCTGCGAGTGATCAAATTCCTCGGTAAGTTTCCTACATGAAGTGCATTGATGTAATGTTTGTGGAAAGGTGACCCACCTTTAGACTATTTTTATATATTCTTGCAGCGCGAGACGTGTGCGATTTCTCGGGATGTTTATGTAATTTGTTGTAACTTTTCTTCTCCCTATATATATTTAGTTTATGTCCAGAGTTTCCGCAACTCTCATCATCAACTTCACAGCTTTCGCAGCTGGAAATTGTAGTTTACGCGTAGAGATCGAAGAGTTTTTGGTTGAGTTCTTGCCTGGCATTTCTTACAAGAACCTCCATCTTTTAAGGTAAGGATCTATTTTTTTGCTGTTTTTAATGTTCTTGCATCGTTTTTTAGTTGTTTCTGGTTCAACAAGTTCTTGGCAGGTATATACATTGGCAGTGACATCTTGAATTGTTCTTGATATCAAGATTTGAGTTCTTTGTTCTTGAAATCTAGTTTTAGTTCATGTTTTTGTGCTGTATGGGTTTCGATTACGTATCTTGTTCGGTTCTTGCTGGAATCAAATCTGATCTAGCTTTGTTTCTTATATGTTTTCTCTTGTTTTAGTCCTTTTGTTGCGCGTTTTCTGGGGAACCATGGACAATAATGGTTATCTGAGTCCCGAGAAGCCGGATTCACCTGAAGTTGTGCTTCCGGCGCTCTTGAACTACATAGCTTCGAATCAGGCTGCGACGGGTTTTGATAGTATAGAAATGCAGAGCCCATCTGATAGAGTAAGTTGATGATTATCCGATAATCGAATCAAGAAAAACACAGTTACTGTAATGGACTAATGGATTTATTGGTTTGTACTAGCTAACATTTCTTTGTTAAATCGAATTCAGGTTCTTGATTCGTCTTCTACGATCCATCATCACCATAAACATTCTATTTCCATCAGCATGCCATCTTCTCCTCTGAAAGAAGCTTCTGTAAACAATGATGCAAATGTTGGAATCCCAAAATCTGGCCTCAATGTCGCTTCACAGCCCATCTTTCACTCGCAGCCAATAGTCTCAGGCGTCGCGTCGGGATGTGAAAGCTACCCGAATCCCATCATCCACAGGCTGAAGGACAAGAGGTTTGATTCCTTCAAGACGTGGTCCGGGAAGCTCGAGAGGCAGCTCACGAACCTGCGAGGGAAATCCCCCCGAGCAGCTGAGCCCGAGGAGGAGTTCAACAATGTTGTGCAGAATGCTCAGGCGGGGAGCTTGCCCGTGGACCGGTACTTTGATGCCCTGGAAGGGCCAGAGCTTGACACTCTTCGCGTACGTTCATTCTAACATAAATTTCTAAATAAACAAAGATCACGAACATTGCTTAACATTTTGATTCTCGTTTTCCCCGTTCAGGCTTCTGAGGAGATTATGCTTCCTGAGGACAAGAAGTGGCCGTTTTTGCTGAGATTTTCCATATCCTCATTTGGTATCTGTCTTGGAGTTAGTAGCCAAGCCATAATGTGGAAGACTTTGGCTGGGTCACCTTCAACACATTTTCTACACATTAGTCCTATGGTGAATTATGTATTGTGGATGATTTCAGTCGCGCTCGTTGTCATTGTTTCGTGCATCTACCTCCTCAAAGTAATATTCTTCTTCGAGGCTGTTCGTCGCGAGTACTATCATCCTATCCGTGTTAACTTCTTTTTCGCCCCGTGGATAGCTCTATTGTTCTTGGCCCTTGGAGTGCCCGCTTCCATTACTAGTAACCTTCATGAGGCTCTTTGGTATGTGCTCATGGCCCCGATCTTTGTCCTCGAGGTGAAGATCTACGGGCAGTGGATGTCGGGAGGGCAGAGGAGGCTGTCGAAGGTTGCGAATCCTTCAAACCATTTGTCAGTTGTGGGGAACTTTGTGGGAGCTTTGCTTGGGGCATCCATGGGGTTGAAGGAGGGTCCTATATTCTTTTTTGCTATTGGTTTGGCACATTACACAGTTTTGTTTGTGACACTCTATCAGAGACTTCCTACAAATGAGACACTCCCAAAAGAGCTCCATCCAGTGTTTTTCCTGTTTGTGGCAGCTCCTAGTGTTGCATCCATGGCTTGGGCAAAGATTCAAGGCTCATTTGATCATGGCTCAAGAATTGCTTTCTTCATTGCCTTGTTCCTTTACTTCTCACTGGTGAGTCTCATTGACCATCTATCTCATCTATATTTGATTATTGTGCGTTCTTATAAAGTCCCGTCTCGCTTAAAACGACGTGCGAAAAAAGATATTTTACTTTCTAAGTCCTTTTAATATTCAAAATAGTGGTATTCGTATCATTGCACCTCACTTGCACATGGCTTACTCGGATCCATCTATCAAGATCGTAATGGGAAAACCAATGAAATAATCGAAGCCCAATAAGAGGGTCCAACAAAGAAGACTAGTATTATGGGGTGTGAGAACTCATGGACATAAGAAACCCTTATGATACATGATATTTATCCGATATGAGATTTCTACCAGATGTCCGTGGGAAAACAAAGGTTTTCATCCATAATCTTCTAACGCTCAAGTTAGATATCAGTCGCTAAAAAAACTAATATGACATAACTCTATTGGGCTTTAATGGGCCTCTTGGTGTGCAAGGCCCATGGGGGCCCATCTGTCCCAATACAAATCCTAAACCTTTCTTGCACTTTCTTATGCTTGTTTCTTTGTTGGTTTCAGGCTGTGAGGGTCAATTTTTTCAGAGGCTTCAAGTTCTCATTGGCCTGGTGGGCTTACACATTCCCAATGACTGGTGCAGCCATTGCAACCATTAAGTACTCAAATGAAGTAACAAATGTAGTGACTCAAGCACTCTCTGTGACACTTTGTGCAGTTTCTACTCTCATTGTCACATCTCTCCTTATTACTACAATCCTGCACGCTTTCGTGCTTCGCGATCTCTTCCCCAACGACATTGCCATTGCCATCAGCAACCGGAAGCCCAAACCGAGCAAGAATTGGTTCCCACATTTCCATCTGAGGCATGGAAGCTCAGAGACCAAGGAAATTGAGAACTACTTGAAATTTGCTTGCAAAGATGGGAAAGATTTAGAAGCTTCCCTTAAGTCTCATGTCCAACAAAACTCTAACAACAATGTGTGAGGCTGTGATGTTAAGAAAATCTAAGTATGTTAAAGTATCATCATCACTCAGACATGTGAGGAGCTGATTTTAGGAGTTCTTTGAGAGTTCCTATGAGCATGTTTTGAGAGATGAGTGTGTAATGTACAAATAGTATGTTGAGTCTTAGGTTGTAAGAGATGAGTGTTGGGAACATGTAGATGTTCTCTACTTTCAAGATCAAAATATTCAGTTATCGAATTTCACGATCTTTTACTTTTTCAAGCGTAGAACGAAAGTCCAACACGCGAGATATTCAGTTATCCATATTGTTACACATGGCTCTTCGTTCTTTGCAAATGAACTATTTTCGTGATATTATGTATCTATAGATTATAATCTTGAATTCCTTTTTTTCTTTTCATTTCCACTTAGTGGACATGAAATTGATGTGATGATGAAATAAAATACTTTCCATGCAAGTAAGTGTTTAAAATGTCATTCTATGTCTAAAACTATGTATTTTTTGTTTGCTCAAAAGAAACCAAAAGCAAAACACCACTCATGATATGGACCCTGCACCAACCTTAGTGCAATGAACATTGCATTATATGCAATCAATCCATGATGCGATGTCCTAAAACTTAACAATGACCTAAGACTAAAAGTTCATCTTAGGTTGTTCATGTCATAATTGCCTCCCTTTTGCGTCAATGCGTCTCCAAAGTTATTCCAAAAAAACTCTCTCAAAGCACAATTTATAAGAATTTGAATGAAATTCTCGTCTCTCTCGGATCCTTTAATAAAAGTACCGTTTGTCGATAGAAAAAGTGGTAAACACGGCTCTCGAACATTTGGCAATTGAGTGAATGTGCAATGTAGGTGGGAGTAGTATAGTTGTAAGAGAGACAAGTTTTGCTTGTCTTGAGGAGGGTTTTGTGGTTTTGGTCCCCACATTAAGACGCAAAGATTAGCAAATAAATGACAAAATAGGGTTAGCTTGTGTAAGTAGCAACAACAGAAAGACAAAGCAAATTAAAGAATGATGGAACCAATTAAGGAAGACAATTAAAATTGAAGTAGATAGGAATTGATTGTCACTTGTTGCACATCTTGTCCATGTCTCCTAATCCTCCTCCAACATTTCACATGTCACATTTGCTTATTTGGGGCTAAGCATCTCTTAAGAATTGTCTTGATTGGAAATGTGCAAGTGTATGTTTTGCTTTAAATGTTCATATTTGCACTCTAACAAAGTACCAAATATGTATTTATGTGTTTTTTATAATTGTACCAGATAGATTTAACTATACACTGATCTAAATTGTTAGTTAAACTCGAGAAAAACAAATAAAAATCAGTTGATTAAAAAATATGAGAAAACATAGTAGTTGAAATATCAGTTAAGTCTTTTTATCAGTTTAAACTTTTAGCTTGAAGTCGAGTTTTACAATGTATCATTATGAATTATATTTAAGCCTAATAACCCGTTTTTCTTGTCTCAGTATCCTATTGAACAATACATCTAATCTTCATAATAATATTCCCAAACAAGCTTTGATGTGAGGGTTTGCTAAAGTAAGAGGGGTCTACCATGTGCCACTAAATAGCTAATTAGTGACACTACTAACTAAAGTTGAAGATGATGATGGCTATTGGCAAAGACACATGTGAAAAGTTGAGGACACAAACAAGAATCAACCTAGCTTGCCTTTTCTCTTGAATTTTCTTTTCTTGCTGATTCATTTTACCTCATTTTGTACCCAATATGCCATTAATGACGACACAAGAAAAGATGGAGGGAAATGTGTTTTAGGTATATGGCATTTATATCCCAGCCTAAAACCAAGTAGAGCTTCAAATAATATATCAACGAGCCAAATTAAAAACGCAAGTATTCTTGCTTATTCCGGTGGAAATGTGTTTTGTTGAGGCATCGTTTTTTGCCAAGTGACTCTCGAGTTGGCCAACGAGCCAAAAAACGCAAGTATTCTTATCAGATCATATTTTGTTGGCTTGAGTTCAATTTTACCCGATTATGTTAGTGATGATCCGCATATCGCAAGCAAAATAAGTAGCATGTTAGAATTGAGCCAATCCTCTCTAGGTTGGGGCAATGAAATTGTTGAATTCATGGGCCGGCAAGAGACAACCTGGTAAGCTGAAACATCTTATTGGCCAGGGAATGCTTCGTGCACTTTGGCCACTTTTTGTGTGCTCAGGTTTGGTGTCATTGGACCGAATCAGTGATTATCCGAACGTTGTTGACCCATTTGCCAACTAACCGACTCAATCAATCAACAAACTGGTTTGATTCTCAACCTGGTTTTTCAAATTTTGACTTTTTTTTTTATAACAAAAATCATAAAATATTCTATTGATATAAACACAATCTTGATTTAAGATGAAAACAGAATTTTCAATATATATATTCATATTCTCTCAAGAGTCCTGAATTAACATGGTGGAGACAAACTTGAAATTCTTCCCCATTTTAGACTAAAACTCCATGTGGAGAAGGAAAGAGACAAAGAACAAAACAGACAACAATTGACTGATGATCTTCACTACACCTCCCATTTCCTCTTTCCCATGTGCATCATCTTGAACTCATCTTCCAATTTCTCACTTGTTTTCTTGAATTCAAGAGCCTCAAGTTGTTCAGTTTCTGATCATGACATACAAGTAACAAAACATCAGTACCAAAGCAATTTTTGAAACCCGAATCATGTTTGATCATCATACAATGTAATCAAGATTGTGTAATTCATACCAATGGACCTCTTGCAATGGAGAACCGCTTCGTATATTGAGCTCTCCGAGTCACATGACTTGCGCCAATGATCATCAGCAGAGTAAGCTACACTTATCCTTGGAGACGTGTCTGGTGCCCATTTCTTCAGTTTCCGGACTCTTGAATGATCAACACCTTCCTCTCTAGAACCCGACCTTCTACCTCCTCGTATCCTCCTATACAATGGCCTCAGGAAATCCAAGTACTTCCGGAAGATCTGCCTTGACATTGTCCGGCACCTCCTCAAGGAAGAGCAACGGGTGGCAGCGCCAGGAACCACAGTTTTCGGGGGATGTGAGGAGGTAGAGGGGTTCAGGGCTGAATCAACTGAGTCAATCTTCGACGCCTCAGCAAATAGAGGCATGACATAGCCATTGGAAAAGAGCTCGTCCGCGTGAGCAAGACTAGAGGATTGAGAGAGAGGGAAGTCGAACTTGAGTTCTTGGGAGCTCCTGAAGAATCTCTTGGAGGGTGGCATTCTCGGGTCCATCTCGATGAAGGAATTGGATTCATCGAGAGATGTCCTTAAGGAACTATCTAGGCTCTCGAAAGATGGCCTCAAGTTCACTAACCAACTGTACGAGAAGCTCTCGATGGAGAGAGGCTGTTGTGCACTGTCCATTGCTGCAAAACTTCAGAGAAAACTGACAGAATATTATCAGAAACGACACTATAAATACACACACAAGAAGAGAATATCGGGACACAACACGAACTTATCACTTCTCTAACATGTGTAATGTACATACAAACATTGATACACACACAGATATATATAGCTTAATATCTTCTACCCAACAATGTGTATGTGGTTGTCTGCCAAAAAACGATAAAAAAAATTAATAATTGAAAGAAAACAAAAAATAAAGAAACATAAATGTGAGCCCCGTAATATACTGTTTTACCTCAACTTTACGTCTTTAATCATTCTCTTCTTGAACTTCACAAAGAAGATAACTCCTCTTTCAAAAATGTGGTCATAATCATTATTGACTATAACGTAGGTAATTATAAGAAATGTGGAAACAGATTCATGTATGCTTCACTTTTGGTGACAAGCCATCTCCGGAAAACAAAAAAACAAAGCTAGGTTAAGCTTTTAAACTTTTCTTCTAAACCTATGTTTTGCGGTTAAATCACATGTAACACAATGAGTTCAACAGTAAGCCCATGTTTTGAACAGTCTAGACAAAAATCGTTGATCCTGCTTAGCTTGTCTGTGTTTTGTCATCAACTATTTCGAGTTATATCATCTACTGATGATTATCTTTTACAGGTATGGCCCGTTTGAAAGGAAGATACCGCCATTCTGATGCTCACATCGTAACCACAATAACAAGGCTCAACCTAAAACATAAAATACAAATGCTATAAGAATAAGATGAGATGTATAAAAATTACTGTATCGGCAAAATATATTATCGCAAAGAAACAAGGGACAGATGGTAAACAAGTGAGAGTTCATAAAGCGTATAAAGAATTGGTAAAAAGGAAATATCGCAACTTATAAGAGGAAGAAAAATATCCTCAGAACTTCACTTGGTAAGGAAATTTCAAGCTTTTACGTCCACCAACAGTGTGAGTGGCGGTGAGTTCAAATAGAAATATGTTAATCACAAGCAACCAAGAGAAACAGAAAAATAGCAGACAAGGGTCTTTTAAGTTGTCGGACAAAGACATGGACATGAGACAATGTTCATGGACAAAAGCCAGAACTGGAAAACGACTTGAAACCTATAGGTCCCCACTTGGGTTACCTTTCAAGAAAAATGTGCAATTGTTGGGGAATCAAAGCATTTATATAAGCAAATAAATGTAAGAGAGAATGTTTTTTTCAACACGGAACTGTTTTTCAAATATAAGTACTTGAACAAGCCAATTACTGAAAGTGAAGACTTCACGAAAAGAGAAAGAAGACAATTATCGTATATCAAATATATATTTACAAAACATAACTGTTTCTGGAAAGCGAATATACTATTACAGTTTAAAGAAAGATGCTATACTCATCTGTCAAAAAGCTTACAAAAGGTATAGCTAATGGACTCCTACTCTCCTAGAAATAAAGCTTTAAAAACTGAAGCAATTTGGTGATTCTTGTTTCTCGAACTATTTCCTGAAGATGAAAAATGTTAAAATTTGCCCTTATGTAATTATGAAATTCACATCCAGACGTAGCACACTACCATTGCTAACTGAACAAAGCCAGAAATATGTACTATTATTAGTATCACTACAAACAATGGGGAGACAAATGAAATTTGGATAGAGAAGAATATAAATAATTAAAAAAAAAACAAATATTATTTTGTAAGGTCTAAGAGCACCCACATCAAAGGTCCCACTCCCTTGGGACCTACACAAGGTCCTTGCCTTTTTAGAAGACCATTGTAGAAGAGCCCCAATTTTACCCTGGCTCTTGTATAGAGAACTGGTCCCTTACCCTTAGTTTTTTTTTTTTTTTTTTTTTCTGTTGATAAATTACATAGTGACATTTGTATTGTAAGATAAATTAATATTTTAGTAAAGCGACAATTTGGGACTCAAATTGAGTGGGGACATTTGTTAACGTGGCAGACAAAAAAGTGTAGATGTGATATCAAGGATCTCGAACTGAGTCCATTATGGATGCTCTAAGTTTACAAAAGCATGCTAGAGGGTTACGCAGGAGCATCAGTGCAAACAGATTCCATGACCACGCAAAGACAACACCCGTCACAACTCCAAGGAAAACAAGTGATAGCATCCTTTGCACACTGAAATGTGCCAAGGTAAGAGCTATGGAGCTGACCAAAATTGAGCACCATATCGGCGTTATTTGGTCGAAGAAGGAAGGAGAAAACCATGAAACACGAGAAAGAATTGAAACTTCTACAGCATACACGGCCAAGGCCATTGCCACTGAGTGTGGTGCAATAAGTGATTGCTCGATATTTGAAGTCGTAACAAGCGTAGGGGGAAGAATATGGAACAAATTGGTGGCTGATAGTAGTTCCAGCAAGTTTATCAGATGTCTCTTAACATCAGAATTACTAAGAGGTCATATTACATTAAACACGTCATACCCAGCCTTTCCCAGAACATTTTCTCTTCCCCATTCATAGAGTACTAAAAAAATGAGCCAGCCAGGGCAATACTTGCCCCTTAAATATAGATGCTGCAGTACCAGCATGCACTGCTAATGCAGCCCCTTCCACCACACTAAGAAATGCACACAACAGCAGACACTTCTATCATACCCCAATAGAGCAATCCAGCCTACAGTATTAAATCTAACTACCTCCTACTAAAAATTGAACATTTATAACCACAAAGTGACGTAAACATGATTTATCTGCACAATTGCCTTTGCTATCAATGGCGCAGTCCAAGGTTCGGCATTAACTACTGCATCCGCAGCTTGTAAAACTAACAATCTAGTTTTCAATAATGAGAGAAAGAGAGAGATAGAGAGTTAAAGGAACTTCAGGATCCCAAATGACTATATGAGAAGGGCTTGTAGTCATCCACCAGCCTACTACCATGCACATAGACTTCAGTATTATTTAAGTATGAATGTCAGGCATGACAAAACATAGACACAAGCATCAAATGTGTGCCAATATGCACAGCACTTAACACATTTCTAGGTTCTTACGGGTGCTCAATAAGATTCATGTATCGCGTTGACATGTAGTTATGTCAAACCGATCAAGGAGTAAACTGATCCAAGGTCTAGCCATGCAAACTACACTCAATACTAAAACCTAACAGGAGTCAGAGCCTATCACATGGAAAATGCATTCCTTATTTACATATGCCCAAAATTTGACCCTCACCTTGGTAAGCTGATACTATCTCATATTAGTAGAGGCAGTTTGTGGTAACTAAGGGTAAAAGTTGTTATTCTTATCTTGAGAGGTCAGATATATTTCAGAAATTATCAACCGTCTCATGGTTCAGAAAATATCCATCATTTACATATTGGAACCCATCAAAATGAATTCTTTGACGCTATTGGGTGCTGATCAAAAGGGTGTTTGGGATATTTGCAAATGCAAAGATGACAAACAATAAACTAAAAATATGTTACTTTACGAATATCCGAAACCCATTCCTTTTTCACCACAATTGACAAATAAAATTCATGTTCTACCAAATATTCTGCTATTCAATCTTCTATGGACTTGGTTTCACAGTTTCCAAAGGAGTCTTTCACATTTGAAAGCAAGAAAACCTCAATTTCTATAATATACCAAAAATTACGCTGAGAATAAGAATAGAAACCTATCATCTATAAGACTTTAACTATAAACAAGTTCTTGGGTTTAACAATCCAAAATTTTCACTTTTAAAAAAACCCATATCATAACTAAGCAGAGTCTCTCTTTTACCTAATGACCCATGAAAAAAATATTCACATTATATAACACATGAATCACAATGTGACAATTAAAATCATGTTGATACCCTAATACTCACTCTTAAATTTAATTGCTCATTTACCAACAATTCTCAGGAACCAAACATATCATATAGAACAGTCAAATTCAAAGCTTGTGCTTAAACTAGCCAGAAATTGGAAAACTAGAATAAAAAATGTTGCTTTACCCAATTTTTCCTTCTGATTCGAACTACGAAACAAAACCCAGATGAAATATGACAGAAACTCAAAGTAAAATTGCAAAAAAAAAAAAAAAATTAAACTTCCTTCGATTTTTTTCTCAGCCCAATCAAGTAAATTCACGAATTAGTTCTTCAGAAACCAAAATCGAATACCCAGAAACAGATACAGCGAAAGAGAAAGCTTACATTTTGCGAAGACTTTAAGGTTGAGCCAGAGACGCGCGAGCTTGCGTTGAAAGCAATTGGGTTTCTGGAATGGTTCAACGAAGACGATGAGAAATACGTCGTCGTTTGGCTGCTCGTGCTAGCGACGCAAGCGGGTCAATTTGGTTCCGTACCTTGTTGATTTTTAGCAAAACGACGTGTTTTGCTTCTTATCCAACCATCTATCTAATTGTTATTTTCTTAAAAAACGACATGTCGTTTTGACACGTGGATAAAAGTTCCTTCTTGTCCCACAAATCTGAGTGCTAGCCGCCTAATTAATGCTGTGATGTAACGTATCAATCTTAAATTTGCAAGAAAATTCTTATCATTAATTTAGATTTTATTTTAATGGTCTATCAAAAAAAATTATTTTAATGGTCGTTATTAAACTCGACCCTACAAAATCATTTCATTTTCCGACAACGAATTTTATTGAACATGTTTTGAAATTAGGACATATGTATGTATAGTTTGAATCTTCAATTTTATTCTATATCTGACATCTTTGAAAAATAATCTCGTTTATTTATATATTGTTGAACGTCATTAATTTAGTTTAAACTACCAACTCAAGAAGACTAAACTATTGCCTTGACCATAATCATGATCACAATAACTCAATTTGTAATTATTTTATGAGTTGTTTGTAAATTATTGTTTTGTAAGCGTAATTAAAATCTCACTAATGGGTAATAATTAATATATTTTGATATTATAAATTTAATATTCATGTATAATGTAAAATATTATACAATTTCAAATACTATATCATTTCATATTTTTATCCCACAAATTTATTAGAATGAGTAATAATGAAATTTAATGTGATCTTCAAGAAAACATGGCCATATTATATATAGAAACTTAAATTCATTGTTGGCATCACTGTATTATTTAACTGGATGCAATAATATTCATTAAAGCAATAGGAAATATTGGGACCAACATTTCC
>JAYMTH010001049.1:0-16515 GCA_036897465.1 Pelargonium australe | reverse complement strand
CGAGATCAAGGCGCACCTGCACTCTTTCTGGCCATGAGATCCGGCCACCACCACAACGACCTCCATCATCGTCATGGACAACCCACCACACTCATACCTTACCAGATGACGCAAAGCTTGTCTAGTTCGTAATAAACTTCATTCAGCCGGCGGGAGGGCAACTTCAGCCTCCACGCCCTTTTTCCACACTCTCGGTCATTGTCGTTGCATCCAGAATCACATCGAGATCAGGGCACATCTACGCTAACTCGTCTCAGCCAAGAGATCTAGCCACCACCACAACGACCTCCATCGTCGTCTCAGACAACCTACCTCACTCCTATCTTATTGGATGACGCAAAGCTTGTCTCGTTAGTAATAACCTTCAGTCAAACACGGGGAGGGCGACACCAGCCTCTGCATCCTCCATCCACCCTACCGGTCATAGTCGTTGCGTCCTGGATCACATCGATATCAATACACACATCCTCCTCCTCCGCCACCTTTAATACCCTCATTCTACTCTCCAAGCGACCTTCCATCTTCACTAGCTAGCACAACCATACACCAATGAAATCTGCCACCAAAACTGACGTCGAACCAATAGAAACCCTTAAAAATCCTAAGTAAAACAATGACGATAAAAAAAAAAACTTGTCAAAAACAAGAGCTCGCCACATACAAGAAAGTCCACTTTCCACCAAATCCTAGAGAAAAAACCCTATTATTATTATTATTATTTTTATTTTTGAAATTCATAGTATTCACTTTTGATTCCTTTAATACAAAGAGCATCGAGAGAGGCCCGTCTAATAATAATATTAAAATTATCATAAAAAAGGGAATATGACAATCATTAACATAAGACTATTGTGGCAGTGGTTGGGACATGAATGGTGAAGGTTAAGATTCAAAGAGAATTGTTTGTGAATTGAACCAACTTTTATTTACTTAGCTTTGAAATGACGTCTACCTTCTTATCTTTATCATCAACCTCCAGCTTTCTCAATTTAAGTTGCAGACCTACACTACATTACTCTTCAACTTCAATTAATCAATGCCCAATTCAACCCAATTCATTAAATATAAGACTAATTAATTATACATAATCTGAAATTTATTTACAAGTGATTACGGATGCTGTTGTTGCTGCTGATCAGTTCCGGGCCTTCCGGCAACCTCCGGCGGCGTCACAGCGGCGTCTCCGATTTCGCCGGCGCCAAATTCGGGGTCTTCGAGATAACAGCATCGGCAAGTGGGACAAGAAGTGTGGGCACAGAACCACTTCTCTATGCACTGCACGTGGAACCCATGATCACACCTCCCAAGAACCTGAATGTCCTCTCCTTCCACGAACTCCGACAAGCAAATGGCGCACTCCGCCGCTGCTCCGGCGAGCTTCATCCCCGGAACGAACGCCACCGTCGGCGCCACCACCATCGGCGCCGCGGCTGCGTCCGCTTCGGACTTGTAATTACTACTGCTGCTGCGTTGATGTTGCTGCTGTTGGGTGGTCTGGGGGAGGCCGCCGCCGCCTCCGTCACCGCCGCGGAGGAAGCAGCGTATGGCGGCGTTGAGAGCGAGAGAGCAGATGAGAGCGCAGAAGAGGACGACGAGGACCATGGCGGCGTTGGCTTCGAAGTCATTGGAGTTTGAGTAGGATCTCCATCGGCAGTGGTGCGGGGACGGCTCGCAGTCCGTCAATGTCGGCGGAGGAATCGGTGGTCCGGCGAGATGGATGAGGTGGTGTAGTGCTGCTCCGGCGGGCGGCGCTCGCATTTCGCTTTCTTGTTGGTGATTTGGTATGTTTGTGCGTGAGAGAGAGAATGAGGAATTGCTTGTGAGGAGGAGAGTCAGATTATTTATTGCTAAATGAATACGTGCGTTGGAGGTTTTAGATTTGTGTTCTCTTTTTTTTATTTTCGGAATTTATTTGATGACACTTTTTTCCCCTAAGAGACTGTGGTGGAATACTACGGGCTGTGACAATGAGAACAAACCTCGTCATACAGAATACCTAGTAATTGTGATTGTAAGAATTAATTTAAGCTCGCTCTCGCTTCAAGGCCTTGTTGCCTTCGTGATCATGATAACGAAGCTCGTGAACATGAACACGAGAATGAAGCTCACTCCTACACCAAGACCACAACATCGACACCCTTGACAAAATTCAGTACACTAGCTCTTCACCCACCATTATTCGGTAGCGTTCTTCCCCTTGGTGTTTGTCATATGGATAAGCAAGGCCCTTGCAAAGGCACAAGAGGCCGCATTGAGATCTCTTCACCCCCGCTGCAAACGGTCACCACAAGTAAAACTCTTCTGTATACAATCACATGAAGTGTTCATTAATTACATCTCATTAACACTTAGTTTGAATAAGAGGATTTCAAGGCGTTCCTCGCCTCATCAAATCACCTACAAGACTCTTCACCTAAGATTTATACTTCACTAGGTCTCCACGAAGACCTCTTTCTCATCTTGTCTCCTGAAATGCTCTCCACTAGGTCACCTCTAGAAGATTATAACTTCAACATCTAAAAGCGTCGCTTCTGAGATATGAAGTATACATACAGATAATGGACATTTGTATTGAATTACACAATCCCGAACGGTACCAGCTACCAATACCTTTTCTGTTTTTCTTTTCATGAAGCACTCAACTTGTAATTTTTCTTAATTTGTTGCTTTCAAGAATTCTTTGTCCCACTTTCAACATATAAATATATAACACATTACTTCATAGAAAGAACTAGATAGATAGGCTTTTCCACAGTATATTGGATTGGATTGAAATTTGTGATCATTGAACTCAACCCCACTGGGATGCCAAGTGGATTAGACTGAATTGATTACTGAGGATAAGAAAAAAAATATTAAAGAAAAAAATAAAACGAGATTGTTACTGTAACATTGTGTCGCATAGACACAGGTACGAGATGTAGGACACGACATAACACAGGTACCCCGATGCTTTCTTTTACCAAATTATTGTATTTGAAAAGTGTTCGAGTTTCCTATAATCAAATACGAGAACGTTGAAAATGAAAATGCATGTGTGATGCGGCTGTAACTATATCCATTAGGTGTAGTACCTAGTAAATGTAAAAGCTTATCGACATGACAAGCATAAATGTATCCTAAACAATGAGAGAGAGAACTCTACTTGAGAAGTGGCAGGCCCACACTATTTACTGTGACGTCGACGTTGGGCTTTTACGAGGCCCACCTAGTCGACTCGAATGACGTGTTCTGGAATGGCTGAGAGGGATATGGCCGGTACTAGAAGCTTCGTGATGGACACGCCGATGCCAAAAATGAAGAGAATGGGATTTGGAATTACCTGTAAAAGAGGCAACAGCACAGTCACAGTGGCAATTGTGGACAAAGCTGAGTCTGATCATTGTAGGGCCTCTTGTGCTGTGTCCAAGCAACACCCGTAACTAATGTGTTTGTTAGATGCCGCTTTCTATAGATTGCCCCTCTTGTTCATTTCAAGATTATTGTGGAATTGAAAATCTATTTTATTCAAATCAAAATTTCACTGTTTTCGAATTTTTGTAATGGATTTGGAATTTTGAATTTAATTTAAATTTGATGTTAAGGACATCGCTTACAATTTTACGACTTTTGCGAAGCCCGAGATTGATTGGGTTAGTGCCTTGGTGGTGGCTTATTGGTTCGAGATGAGGCCGACTTTTGTTTAGTAAAATACGAAAAACACGAAGAGATCTAGTGATAACCCTTATGGAGCAATGATTGAGAGGTAGTGGCGCTTGATAAACCGGTGGTGTCGCAAGACCTGCAAGAGACTTTTGGTTTCCACCATCTGGATGTGTTCACCATCATCCATGAGCCGATGAGCACCATCCAAGCTTCATGGCGAAATGGTTTTTTGAGAAGTACCCATCGGTTAAATGATATCCTTAATTCTAGAAAGTTTCGATTTTCCTTTTTTTTTTTCTTTTTTGAAAAAAAAAAAAAAAAAACACTAATTAGTTGAACTACAAAATAGGAGGTAGCTCTCTCCTTTAAACCCCACCCCACTCATCCGACGCAATAAGATTTGAACCCACGATTTCCCTTTGTCCTTCCAACAATGAGAGAAGATGAATGACTCTCGAGGAGAATGATTTATCTTATGTGTTGGAGTAGTTTTCTGAAACTTGATTTGGAGTTTCATGCGAGAGTATTACTGGGAGAACTGTTGAAAGTCAAATATTAGTACTTTCAAGAGTATACTAATAAGTCATGCTACAACACTCTCGGGAGTACTTTTGAAAGTCACGTAGAACCTCTCTTAGGAATCAAGAGTACTCATAAAAGGCCAACAGAAGCATTCTCAAAAGCACTAATAAAAGTCACACGGAAATACTTTTAGAAGTACTTTCAAAATTTCGACGAATGCTAATCTTACGATAAGTGTGCAGAAAAGGCTTTTTGGAGGAAGCTTCAACAGAGGAGGTCCTAACCAACTATAATTGAAGCGATTGACTTAAAATGTTTGTTTTTCCAAAAATCTCAAATTCAAATCTCGATTGGTACGTTATCTATATAAAAAAAAAAAAAAAAACAGAGGAGGGCATGGAGCATGTTCGCAGCTCTCCAATGCTCCTTTTGCGCGTTCTCCGTGAGTACCTTTCGGGTTGGGCCTAGTCTAGACGTAACATTGGGCTTGGGTTTGATATTGGGCTCATCAATTTTGGCTTGGGCTTAGTTTAGGTTGGTGAGTACTGAGCACACTTGTAGTTTTGAGTTTTGAGCTTCTCTCCGCCTGCACAGACAGCATGTGCTTGATGTGCGCCAACAACAGGTGGCTTCCGATCAACTCCCCAAACTCTTCTAAATTTAACTAGTGTCCGGCGACGGCGGCGGTGGCGCTGGCGCTGGCGAAGAAGAGAGCAAGCAGTCTGCCATGAATCATTGCTCTGGTTGAAGCTGCTTCATTGCTTCATGAACAAGACCTCAACTCTATGGCTACAGCACCGTCATCTTCGTCGTCTTCTTCTTCAGCTAGGGCATGGAGGACCGCATTTTTGACCCTACGCGACGAAACCCTAACACTTCCTCCTCGCACCTCAATTTCCGATCTCCTCAACAATCTCATCTTCTCCGCTCTCCCCCCCCTAACCTCCGCCGCCTCTGACCTCCCTCCTCACGAGGTACTTGTGTTTCCACCACTGATTTGCTCATATGCATGCCTAGGATTCCCGAACCGAATTTAAAATTGAAGTGATTGATGCATACTAAAGATGAACAGATCATTTACCATTTCGGTGTGGCTGTACTTATTTTGCTGAAAATTATTCTATTTTAGGTTCTAAATTTCGAGTTATTGCGTGCGTTTAGGTTACATCCGATTTGTTGTTTCTCTTGGAATTGGTTGCAACTACTTGTAAGTGTGCAGAAGACAGCTTCCCCACTATCACAAAAACATGCCAGTTGGTATGTTTTGCTTCTTCATTTTGCTTTTTCAATGTTGTAGTTGTACATACTTAGTTGCTATCACATTTATATGATTATTGATGTAATCTACCTCAGATGCAAAGTATCAGTCGACGGGCCACCTTAGAAATGAATGCCCCCTCTTGGGCTCTCATTCTTGACTCTTTCAGGAAGATTGTGGAATGTCTTTTTAGCAAAGCTGGTAGTGATGGTGTTCTCTCAGGAAATGCTGCCAGAATTAAGCCTTTGATAGAATCTTTAGAAACTATAAGGTTAGTTCAATTATACTGCTTTTTGGTCCATGTTTGTTTTTTAGCATGCGAGAGCAACTGTTGTCTTGGCCTGGTGCTTGTTTAGCTCTATAAATGGACTGATTTTTACCTAAGGATGTTCCATCATGAGTATGGAGTAGCCTACGCTTTCCTTTATCTCCATTCCTGTTTGTAATTAATTCCACGTTTTCATATTGGCATTGTGCTCTCAAGTTTACTACCACCAAGAATACATTCTGGCACTCATATCATATTTTTTTGTTTATTCCAGATATCTTATTGATAGGTATGAGCGAAAATGTTTCCTAGCAGAAAATGTGCAGTTCGTGAAGTTTCTTCTCCTTGTTGTTACATACTCTCATGCTGAGTTAGGTCGTTCAACTCTGTCAAGTCTCAACCAAAGGCATGCTGCTGAAAGTGGAAAAAGGACAACTAGATATTGTAGTTTATGGGAAGTTCAGATGGTCACTTTCAATATGCTTGGTGAAGTATTATCCAGAGTCGGGTCTTCTCTTCCTGTTGATATCTGGCAATCATCAATTGAGGTTGGCACACTTCATTGCCCATATAATTTTATAAATGTTAACAAGTTACTTAATTTAGTTTGCTGTCAATTAGGTTTTTAGGAAAGTGATGGATGTCTTGGCATCTAAGAGCCTGCTTGTAGAAGACATTCTCATGTCCAGGTATTCTTCCATATCCTTCCCTCATCTCAGTGGCACAAAATAAAGTAATAGATAAAAATGCTAGCAAATAATTGAATCAACTAGTTTGATTGATTGTTTGGTACAAATATTTATCTTTAGAATTTTTTGTCTCTTCTATTCTGCAGGTTTTATGCATCCCTTCTGCAGTGCCTGCATTTGGTTCTTGTAGACACAAAGTTTTCTCTTTCCAATCACGTAAGTAAATGCCCTCATGATTTAAATTTGGATCGAATTATGGTGTGCATCCATTTTCTCTACACTCTCTTACATTTGTTGTTTTCTTGATAATTTTACAGGTGCCTGGTTTTGTTGCAGCATTGCGCATGTTCTTTATTTATGGTCTCACTAATAAAGGTCAACAGACAAGCCTTGTTAGTCTCAAAGAGAAGGAAGTTACTTCCACAAGTATTCAGTCGAGTTTAGGAGAAACTACTAAAGGAGATCGTGTTCCATATAGGCCTCCTCATTTACGCAAAAAGGAGAGTTTAAATCTCAAGCTTACTGAAGCTCAGGATTCTCAAAATATCTCAGCTCATGAGTCTTCTGTGGCTGATTTTACATTATCAGATTCAGACTACAGTGACAGTGATGGATCATTAAAAGATGCTGGCAGTGTCCAGAACTCCAAGGTTAGAGTAGCTGCCATTGTTTGCATACAGGTATGTTCTAATAATCATTATTATTTATTTGTTGTCTACTCAATTAGTGGGTGGGTGGGGGGCAAACCTGCAAATCTTTTACTTAGTTTCTTGATTTTCCTGTTTTGGACAATACATATAACGTGGATTAATGGTTGAGTAATTATATATTACTTTCAATATGGGAATTATCTGAATAAGTATAGCATAGTAGTGGGACTGTGGGATAGTGCCTGAATCTAGGCAAGAGAACTTCACTTTCCTGTCTTCACAAAATATTAACCTAAATTCTAAAATTTACTATTTCAGATTATTCAAGGTTGTGAGGTTGTAAATGTTGTTTATGGGTGAGATCTGTGCCTGGAAGAACCCTAAACATGAATTTCAATGTTTTGTATTTTCCTCTATAATCTTGTTTTGCTACATCTTTTGGATTGTTATATTGGAGAAAATTTTCAGACAGATGTATCATTCTGTCTAATTGGCATAAAAATAAGTTGTTTTTGTTGTGTATTTGTTTGTATGATTTAGTCATTTTTATAGCTTCCAAACACATATACTCTATTTACTTAACATGCTTTTTACGTGATCTTTTTGCTAAAGTTGACTGTGTTTGTTCGTTTTGTTCTAATTCCTTACAACAATGAAGTTCACATTTGTATCAAACTAGATGTTGATATTTTCTTCTGAATTCAATTCTTTCATGTTCGTTATTTATTATTAGAGAGAGGATTTATTGATATCAAGAACATGTATTATTAGCATCTTATCTTGTTGTGCAGGATCTTTGTCAAGCTGATCCTAAATCTTTCACTAGTCAATGGACTCTGCTTTTGCCCACTAATGATGTACTACAACCTAGGTGAAACAATCTAATTACTACTGTTATCTTTAAATAATTTGTTCATTCATAGCTCCATTCTGTATTTTTTTGTTGTTGGTATTTTTATCCCATTTATCTTCAGGTTATTCATTGTACTTGCTTATTAGCAGGAAGTTTGAAGCAACCCTAATGACATGCTTACTATTTGATCCTTACTTAAAGGTAGAAGGCTCTCCATTTTGCATGATAATCACAGATTTGTTGGTTCATTCAGTTGAAATCTTGGCCCTATAGTATATTTTGTTTTCTCTTTCATTTGATTGGTAATATTTTGGTTCTCTTTCAGTTTTGTAATGTTAACTTAATGGTCTAATGCTGACTTGCTTATACATGCTACTTTGTGGCTTCCAGGCACGGATTGCTTCTGCTTCAACTCTGGCAGTTATGTTAGATGGGCCTTCATCTGTTTTTCTGCAAGTAGCAGAGTACAAGGAATCTACAAAACGTGGATCTTTTACTGCACTTTCAAGTTCCCTAGGACAAATATTGATGCAACTTCATACAGGTATTTGTATGACAAAATGCAGCACAGTTCATATGGTTTAGTGTTAAGTATGGCTCCCTTTTGGTGATTTATTATGATGTTTCTCTGTTCCTTGTTTTACTTTAATATGCATGGGTATTTGTTACATTTTCTTTTTCCATATCTAATGCAGGTGTTCTATACTTAATCCAGCGTGAAACTCATAGTAAATTGCTGCCTTCATTGTTCAAGATTCTCATGCTTTTGATACCATCCACTCCGTAAGAATTCTTCTTATAGTAGTTCATGTCCTCTAAACACATCAACATATTGGCACCTTGTTTTACTCTCTCTCTCTCTCCCATCTGATACGCTGTTTGCTTTTTCTTTCTTCTAGTCATTCCCATCGCTGTCAGCGTTGTCATGCTAATTAGATTGTGTAGCTGTTTGATTACCTCAAATGTGTGAGATTTACTAGTGCTAAGGATTCAGTTTATGAATGAATTCTATGTAGTCTATTGCAGCTACTTTGATAGACTGGGCTACATCTTGTAAAACCTCAGGGATATAGGTGCATCTTTAATTAAAATCCAACTATATCGACACCTAGATATTAACATAGGAATCTGTACCCTCATGGCCTCACCTGTTTCATTCAACTGTCCAATACAGTGGTATATTTAATGATGATATATTATGAGCCCATGATTGAAATTCTAAAGAGGTAACAACTGTAGGGTGTGTTACATAAGTCACCAGTCACCACTAATGGTGTGATACCCTTGTGCAGGCTCTAGGAGCCCGAATCAAGGATCTAAGTTCACTGCTCCGTCCTTTAGGACCCAAGACTTGAAACTACACAATCTAGACTTAATCAAATTTACAAACAACTATCTTAACATGTGGGCAAGAAAACATACACCCTAGTGTTCTGTTTTGACCCAGGGTAAAGAGTCACATCAATTATATTTAAATTTGTATAAAAGTATATTAAAAATATTGTTATTGTTGTTGTTGTTCCTGTTATTGTTCCATTTATGTTATGAAAGTGAGTTTGAATAAGTGTTTTAAGCATTAAAGATTCTTTCTAGTTCCTATGGGAGAGGTTTTGCTTTTATATTATGGCATGGTCTTAACTGTATGCAAACAGGAATTTGGGATGCTCTTACTTCACATGCACACACTATCATCATGTTGGCCCGGTTTACTTGTTTATCCCCATCTGTGAATTATCTTATGTTATTGTTGATTGTCTTAATATAGATATTCAAGAATGCCTGGAGAGTTATTGCCAACAGTTATCTCATCTCTACGGGGTAGGATTGAAGAAGGGTTCACGGACAAAAATGATCAGGCCGGTCTGCTGGTTAGTTTTGTTCTTATACACTTGAAATATTTATGACTTCCTCCTTGCTGTGATATTGATTGAGATGTCTACATTTATGTTTTGGCAGGCTGCTACCATTAGTTGCATGACAGCAGCTCTTTCCATATCGCCTCCCTCACCTCAGGTCAAAGAAATGCTTTCTAAAGAAATATCAACAGGTGTGCTTTCTCTAGATTATGCTCTCACGAATGTGATATGAATACAATTATGACAACCAGAAAAGAAATGGTATCAAGCTGTTTCTTTGAAACTCTTGCCATCCATATTGCCCTCTGTGCCAATCTTTATTGGCATTTATCATTGAGATTTTTCTGAATCTTTTTTTAACAAAGATTTTTCTGAATCTTAAATGGGGGGAAGGGAGGGATTTATTTGCCTGTGGTCAAATATAAGTATTTACACACGGGAAATGGGCATCAGCGTTGCTCTTTAGATACTTTGACCCCTTTCCAACATGAATGAGTTTCATTGATTTTCTAAGACCTTTCCTATGAGCTCGCGGGATAAAAACAGCATTTCTTTTTGGGTTTTATATTCCTAGATCCCCTGGACTGCATTTTTTTTCTAAGTTACCACCTGCCCTCTGAAATTAGTCATTTCGAACCCTGGACTGTAATTTTTTTTTGCGAAAGTGAAATTAAGACTTGAATGATATGAACAAACGACTATCATCTCTCTGTCATGTGCATGCAAGGTGGTAGTCCTTAATCTAACCAACATATATCATACAGCTTTAGTAAGAAACAAGGGCTTAGGTGGATACACAGATGCATATATCACCAATAAATTATTATTTGTTAATTTATTCTGTAATCTTCATTCATAATTTATTGTTCAATTTCTAGGTTTCGTTGGTGCTGAAAAGAAGACTGGCGTTCTAATTACATTATTTCAATACTCAGAAAGAATATCTAGCCCAACCACATGCTTTGAGGCTCTCCAGGTATTCTTATATAATTTCCAATGTGTTAGGTGATTTTTGTTCTAATGATTTGTATGATGTGCTTCTCAGGGCAAGTATTCAGGATGTCTTTTTTTGAAGTTTCAAATTACTTCCATAGTTTTTCCCGTGCATTCAATTTAGTGGTTTTGGCTTAAGCTAATATATTTCTGCTTATGTGTACTGGATGAGGTAAAATCATAGCACATTGATGGAATCCATAGAGCAAGAAGAGCGCATGATCTAGTTTAATCTCTGAGAATAGGCTCAATATTATATAATCTAATGTTATGTGATCGACTAAAACCCGTTAGTGAGGTACTGAGGTGTGTGTGTGTGTGATTTGGTCTGAAGTGAGCACCAGTGTTTTTTTTTTTTTTTTTTTTTTTTGTCCTTGCTTATATATATATATGTCCTCTTCACCCAGCAAATTTATTTATTTATATATTTTATTCCTCCAGATTTTTCTGTGTGAAGTGTCAATTCTCTGTATTGATTTAATGAATTTTTGTCCCATGAACCCCACCATGCAATCTGAGCCGCAGATGGCCTCCATGCTACCATATCTGGGATTTTGGTACTCAGATCCAACGGTTACTTTTCATGGGAGGGCGAGTAAATGACACGTGAGACAAAAGTGCCACTGTGTCCACATTAATCCATTGTTTCCACGTGGACTGTACGATAAAGACTGGACACGTGTATGGTAATGATTGAGGGAGCAGAGTGGTACGAGAAGTACATGATTGGCGCGAGGCCAAACGGTAGTTAGGGACGTCACGCGTAGGGCCGCGCTCGCTGCTAACTTGCGCCGGTTGCTTGGGCCACTGAGGGTTGGGGAGCCAGTGAGATTTCGACACGTGGACAATGGGTGGAGTTTAGTGTGTACTTGACATAACTGATCTCCAAACGGTAAAGGCTCGCGTGTGGTCTTCCCCTTATCAAAGGCGGTGGATTATATGTTTTTTTTTTTATTTATAGGCGAGCGGTATCTTTTATTTATAAACCCGAAGGTAAAATAAAAGTACATAAAAAAGTGCAATCTCGATCCGTTACAAGAGACAAGCCGACGGATTTGAGACCCACAAAACAAGAGAAAAGGAAATGCTAAAAGACCTATCAAGACAAGTAATGATAGAGTAGGCGAAACTCTTGATCCGGAGAAGAACACTCTCGACACTCTTGATCAAGACAAGTTGGGATTGGTTGATATGGTTATTATGTATCAACCAATCCCAACTTCTTTTTAGAATAAAAAAAAGAAGTTAAGATTATAGGTAAACATCCACACAATAAAGTAATTAGAAAATCACAAAATCACCTAGGTTTCTCAAATTTTATAGCACCCATTTCATGAAAAATTCAGATTATCAAAATTAATAGTAGTATTAATCGGTCTACCAGTTCTAATAATTCGATAATAATGCGGACTAAGTTTGCAATGGGAGCAGCTATATTTTCGAGAAATTTGGAGCGTGGCTCGGTTGAGCTATGGGCAATTGGAATGATACTAACATGTGTCTGAAATTAGAAGTTATCAAAGTAATTATAGAAACCGATTCTTCTGTAATTTATTAGTTTGTGACTGTCGGTTATGGTTTATCTTATACGTGGGCGTCTCTAATTTATGAGTGTAGAATTTAGGAGTTTGTAAAGAATGTGTTTTTAGACTTATTACCAAAAAAAAACAAACTTGGTGCCGATTTTATGGTCAAATCTTACCATTGTTATTCGAATACTTTTTTTTTTTTTTTTTTTCATTCTCACCCACCTTAAAGTTGTCTATATCTATTGTATAATAATTTACATGGTAAGTTTTTTTCTATTAACTAAGCTTCCTTCTTTAACCAGAAAAATAAAAAAAAGAATCACAAATTTGTGTTAATAAGTTTTGTTGTTGTTGAAAGAAAAAATGTATTTTAATCATTGCATATTAGCATATCACATTGTGTGGTGGTTGTCAATTGTCATGAGGATACATTCATTGTTCTCAAGAAAATAACTTTGATGTCTAAATGGGGGAATTTTGAGGTTTTGAAAGATAAATAAGAAACCCTTTTAATTAATTTAATTGTTTTCTAAAGGGTAATTTTTTATATAAAAAACAAAATAAAAGGTGCATATATGGAGACACCAAAGTGTATGGGTTCAATTTTCAAGTGGATAATTATGGAGAATGAATCAGCAAAAGGGCAAATTAGGAAGAGTGTCCATCACCATCAGCAACATAGGTGTCTTCAGTAACAGCATGAGCTGTGTTTTCCAAATGTAATGAAGCCACAACTAATATTTACAGTTCATTGTAGCTGATGAATCAACAACAAAAAAAAAAAAAACAGAAATAAAATGTTGCCATTTAGGATTATTCACTTTATTACATTCCTTTTATGGGTACTGAAATGAGGAACCTCTTTTCACAATAGTTTTTGTATACATTCACTGGATGGAAGGTTTCTGAAATTTATATACATTCATGACTCTTGAAGATAATGGCAACAAATCCATGCTGTATTAACAAAAAAGGAGTGGCTAATTATTGCTATGGGGTATGAATGAATCTGCACAGGGAAATGAGGAACAAAAAGTCAAACTTAATGGGCCTAAAATTTATTAGTAAATTATATTCTTGAAAGAAAAAGTAGAACAAAATTAATCTTGTAATTATGGTTGATTTAATGTTACATGTATGATCAAAACAATTTTATTACTTCTTGTAAGAATAGGTGTGATTATATATGAGATATATTGTGGCATATTTGATTGATATGTAATTTGACAGGATCGAAGTTTGATTAATAATTAAACCTAGTATAATACAATGAGCGATTTATATGAAATTAGTAAATTTAATTCCTAATCGATATATACACGCGTAAAATTAATAATTATGACTCGTCCACTCTCATCTCTATATATACACTCATCTCCTATGACTGTCCACGCTCTTCTGCGGTCGGCGTCGACTCTCGGAGATTAGCTCCTTTACGAGACCGTCGAGGTTTCGATAACCCTAGATCGAGACCGCCTCAACGATCCAATCGCTGATCTGCTTGCACACGATTCACTCTTTACGTTGGTAATCTTCCATCATCTATGCATTCTCGATGGTTAGGCAATATTTTCTAGAGGCATGCGACTCTGATTGATTGTGTTGTGCCTACAAACCCTAATAGTTGGGGCAAAAGATTTAGGTTTGTGTCTCTTGCCTCTCGCTCGGAGGCGGTTAGGATTTTGAACATTTCAATGGGACTTCTCTTCTACATTACCGAGTATCCATTTAATGGGAGAAAAGTCATTTCTTTGAACAAAACACTACTCACAAGGCGGCATGGCTTGATTCGGAACCTTCCCGTCACAGTCCACCTACCATTCACTTCAGCAGTTTTGGTAATCAGAGGAACCCTAATTTTTCTGTTAATTTTGCGTCATCTGGTTCTTTGGCCCCAGTGGTTCATGATCGTACTCATTGTGTTGGTTTATATTGTCGCGCTCAATTGTTGACAAGTTACGTTGGAGTGTGTTTCTTTGAAAAGGGTTTTCGATATTTATGTAATTCATTCTTTGGGACACCGTGTCTTCACCCTCTCGTTTTCGGATGAGAGCATTTTGAAGGCCATCATGCAGGAATCGAATAGGTTGTGGTTATCGCAGTGGTTTATTTCTTTTCACGACTGGAATCACCTCAAGCGGAAGGGCGGTAGGTTTTGTTAGGTAACATTTTGGGGTATTCTGACACGTCAATTCTGTGATAAACATCTCAAAACCGTTTGGTGAGTTACTTCTTGTTCACCCAATCCTTATGCATGGTCATTCACTTGATCGAGTTTAGATTTTGATTCGTGTTGTTTCATTCTTGACCATATCTAAGGATGACACTGTTAAGCTTGGGAGTTCAAGATTTACCATTGTTGTTAGTGAGTGTTCGGGGATAAACCTGCCATCTTTCTCAAACATGGCACCATCAGTTGCCTCGCCGATCGAGCTCCTCTGAACCAAGTTCACCATGTAGCCTCTATGTGACTCCTCATAGGACTGCAAATTTTTCAGTTTCAGACTCTGCCAAGGTAGCTACAACCCATGATCTTTCGGCTACTGCAAGTCCAAAAGGCGGTAACCCTAATCACTCAGGTATTGTTGCTGATTCAAAAAGTTAGACTCACCACAGGTTTCCTCATCTGATTATACAAACTCTTGCCTTTCTAATCCACGCTTTGCTCTCACGCACATTAACTCTCTCCAACTCAAGCCACTATTTATTAGTCGTCTGCCACTGAAACACACGTTCACGTGTAAAAAGGGTAAACCGTCCTCACCTTCGCTTCAGAATGCTCCGTCTTCCCCGATCATTAGTGAGCATTATCGTCCTTCTTCCCGTACGTCATTGGTTGTCGTGCTCTGGGGCATTTGCAAGAGTTTAGGGGCTTGGGTTCGTGGTTCGAAAATTGCAGTTATTGAGCGGCTTCGAGTTATCGAGGCTGGTTCACGTCATTAATATATCTCCTTTGTGCTAGCATCCTGACAATGCGTCTTCTTTCTTGGAAGTTCACCACGAAGAAAACTTATGACATTCTTAATTTACTCGTCATAGTCTCACTTTATGAAACATTTGGCTTGCTCAGAATGACTTAGTTTTTAAGCATCACTTCCCGAGTGTGGAAGATACGCTTCTTCGCATTAAGAGCTTCTCTCTTGCTTTAGTTCTTTACTTGAATGTTTCATTATGTATAGCTTTTCCGCTTTCTAGTTGGGCTTGTCGTTTGGAATTGGGGTTACTGAATGTGTTGAACAGGAGGTATCACCAGTCCCGTTCATTGACCCTTCTCCGCCGGTTAATTCTTCGCCCAGTCCGGTCAGTGTAGCCTCCAAGGTTGTGGCTAATTCAACTGAATGCCCTTTGGATATTGGGCCCATTGTGGATACGAGCCGTTACGATCGGGGTTCCACCGCTAACATGGCTGATGACAAGGCCCAAGGGACTGCTATGCACACTAAACCTAATAGTCACGTAAAAGGTAGTGATCATGCATTATCAGCTTTCCCTCATGTAGCTTCCAATTCCTCATAGCGAGCTCCGTTTCCGATCGGGTAGCCGCTGTTCGTCGTTCTCCCATTCAACTTGGCCGCCTAGTCCTCCGTCCCAGGTCTCGTTCTGTATCTGCTTCACGTGTACACTGTCGTGGAGATGCTATCTCAAACTTGGATCCCACTACTGTTTTATGGGAATTCTTCAAGGACATAGGAATCCAAGCCAAAGGACCTGAATCGGATCTTTTGAATCGACTTCAAGTTTCTGAGGCCGACAACCCCGCCACTTGATCGCCACTTCGCGTCGCTCCACGGATGGGTCTCTTATCTTAGAACATTCGTGGTTGTGCGGCGCCTCATAAGAGAGACAGTCTCAGGTCTCTAATAAGGATGCATAATCCAGATATATCTCTTTGGATTCTTGGCGTAGGCATCCTTTAGAGGCTTTGGCTTAATGTCTCTTTGTACTTTGTATTTTTTCCCGTTTCGGATACAAAGTATCGCTTGTTTATCAAAAAAAAAATGCTTGGAGTGAGGGTTAGTTTATCTTGTACTTTTATTTGACCTACGGGTTTTCATAAATAAAAGGTACCGTTCGTTTATAAAAAAGAAGTTAAGAGTTATATGTTTGTACCTAACAAGAGAAGGGTAGAAGAATATATTAGTTGCTGATTTTCAAATAGAGACAAGCACCTTATAGGTACATGAACTTTGATCAAATGTACAAATAGGTCATTTTTGACAAACTTTGTACAAATAGGTGAATGACCTCTTAA
>JAYMTH010001048.1:0-16521 GCA_036897465.1 Pelargonium australe | reverse complement strand
ACACTCCATCAATTTTGCCAGCGAGGCATAAAATTGTCCACGTCAGCGCTACTTAACGGAAAAATTGACGGGAGGTAACGGCAGGCATCACATTGAGTATGAAATAATAGTGTATGTACTCGATTGGGTATGAAATAGAAGTGTGGGTACTTAATTGGGCACAATAAAAGTTTGGGTACTAAATTGAGTATTCAGTCAAAGTCTGGGTACTAAAAAACCTTTATCCCTTATTTTTATGACAAAATAAATTCAACTGTCTCAAAATGAGTGTCATTGTTTCTATTTTGAGGAATAATTTAGCTAGTATAGTATATTTATTTATTTTTATCCTCATCATCATGTATTAATGGATACTAACAAACTTGTTATAAGGATAATATTGACTATTCATGCATATTTTCTCCCCAAATCTCTTATCTCAAATCTGTAAACTTTACACTGGATTGACGATAAAACTAAAACTTGCATTAACTAAAACTAGTTGATTTCCTTCCACAAACAGAAAATTGATGCTCAAATTCAATCTCAAATTCCAAAAATTTCAAAAAGAAAAACATTATTTTCAAACTAAGAAGACTAGATAATAAGATAAGAGTAAAGTTTTCATCTTCAACTGACCCAAAGAAATATGTAGAGGGAACAACAGAGTAACAGACCATGGAAACTATGGAAGAGAATCAATTCAATGCATGTGTATGTTGATCTGAATCTCAAATCCGAGTGTGCTAAGTTTTCTACATTCAAGTGTCTAAAACAAAACAATTTGTTGCATGATCACATGATTAAGTATAACAGTTTTAATGCCTTTGCCATTGCCGGCGTTAGGGAATAGACAACAAACTTACAGTGGAACAAAGATATGTCGTACCCATTATATGCGTCCCCACAGTGCCTGATGTTATTGTCTGTACAAATTAAGTGAAATCATATTAGAAACAGTGAACAACACTATGTGACAGGAACAAACTTAAAAATATATATTATAAAAGGCAGCAAGAAACCTGCACCAATGATTCTCAGTCGATTTCACGAATTCTTGGTAACATTGTGATCAACACTTTGATTATTCGGCAGCAAAAAAGATGGAAGAAACTGGGGAATGATGAACGACAGAATCAAACATAGCAGTACCAAGACAACAACCCACCAAGCTTGGTGTGGGATGCCTAATAGTAGTTCATCACAAACTGCCATGAAAGAGAATTAGTTAATTAATATATAACGTTGAAAGTATTGCGGTGTAAGCAAATCATGAAAAAAGGAGCGGAACATATACTGGGATGTATATCATCATTTGAGTATAAATAGAATAGTGTTATAATATGAGAAAACAACGAACCACGGTTCCTGGTAGCCTTTTACATGCACATTATTGACTATTGAAGAAACATAGTTATGGCCTTATGGGCCTATGGCGGTTCTGGGCATTTAATACTTTTAGAAGCTCTTTGAAATATTTTTTGTACATAAAGTGCATACTTGCACAAATAAATGAATCAAGAGATGTGATGTAGACAACATCAAAACAATGACCATTTTGTCTTGAGACAGCTTGTACGAGATGTTTACAATGCATCCAACCTCTCATTGTAAGTTATTAGTTTGAGGATATTATTTTAGAATCCATCAGGTGTGAAGTTCTGAGAGTACATAGATGTGATAGTGACTAACATCATTCACAAACTAAGATGGAACACATTCCTTATGAAACAGAGACCGGATGAAGCAAAACAATAGATGTAGTCATGGAAATAATAAGCGAGTGAAGAAAACTAATAGAGGCAATGACTAACTATACATGAACAAAGGAAAACTTATAAGCCCACAACAATAAGCAATCATATTAATCCATATTTTGATAACTGTTTGAATCCAAGTTACCTATATTAAAAACGATATACTCCCTCTCCTGTCCATACGGCATTGCAACAATCCCCTCAGGCTCAACACTCACTAGAACATACATTCCATCCTGAGCCAATGCCAAACCTCCAAGTGTTAGTCTAATAACATGGAAAATAAGTTGAGAATTCCACAAAAAAATGAAATAAACCTGATTGGTAGGGAAGTCAAGACGATCGGTCTTGAAAACTAACTTTTCAGTGTCGAGCAATCTTCTATTCAGGTTCAGTCCTGAATCTAAATATGAGATGCCTCTTTTCAATTCCATAGAAAAGCTAGCAGGAATCTGTTTATCAGAAAGTAGATCAAAATCCATAGAAGAATGCATAAAAGGCAACAATGAGGATACACCAAATACATACAGAAGCCGGATATGATATCTTCACTTCGTACCAAGTATTTGATTTGAACCGTTGCAGCCGGTAGAGTCGAGAACCCATTTGCAATGGTAGGGTTTCTGCCCATCTCTCCTCTCCCACATTCAAAGTTTTTCTCTCAATTCTGCAAAAATGGTAAGATATTGATCAGATCACAAAGCCATGTACACAAAAATTTACAAATAAATAATAGTAACACCTACCCCAAACCCCAAGGAAGTCCACCAATAACGAGGAGCAATAGGAGCAGACACTGGATATCCATACACATCATACTAATTTATCTGTCACTACATCAATATGATTCATAATGAAATCAACTGAAAACACAAAAGGAATTCACAAGACAAATACATTATTTTTTCAGGAAAAGAAAAAAAAAAAATCAAAATTGCTTTCGTTTGATCTGAACTATTCTAGTATTCTTTGTTCATGAATATTAATCAAATTTATCGAAAAAATTGAATATTTGATCGATCACATACCTCAATTCTGGTTTTTGACATCAAACGAAGTTTAAATTCAAAAAAATAAAAAAGTTCAAAACTTTGAGAACCTGTGATGGGATCGGAGAGGCCGAGGGAGAGAACTGATACGGAAACGATGAAGGATTGGGTGAGATGAAAATAAAGTAAATGATGAAGGGCAAAATGGTCTTTGAATAATTCCAATTTAGAGAGGAAATAAAAAAAATTGTTTTTATTTTTTTATTTTGTTCCCAGTCTCAGTTCCAGTCCCCGCCTAAATCTGAAGCGAGCACGAACATAACAGAGAGAAGAAACACAACCGATTCTGCTTCGGTTTCTGCTTCTGATTCTTGGAGACCTAATTCCAATGGTAGACCATGATTTCTATTTATTTTCTTGTTTTCGATTAAATTCAAGATAATTTCGAGAATGTCTGAATTTTTTTTGCCGTTTTTTTTCAGTTCTCAATTGCAGCTATCAATGATACGGACTCCAAACAGCAGTGGGAGCCTCTGGCCCCTACCAAAGAAGCTCAGGCATGAACATCATATTCTTGTGTTTCTTCTTCATCCTGGTTTTGTTTCTCTCAAATATTGTGATTTTCCCTGGAAACAAACAGACTGGGAATGAATGCCGTGTTTTATTTTTGAGAGCAAATTTAGGGTTTAGGAAGCCCTTATTCGCAAGGCATGAACTTGAATGAAAATCTGCTGGACTGAATTTGTATTTGTTTTCTCAGTGTTTTTACTTGTTGTCATATTCTTTATTCCATGCCTCGAATGAGACAATGCTTTACATTTGACATTATTGGGGAGTTCATATTATAACCCCAAATTGGTTATAGATGAGTTGAAATTTACTTGTGATAATGTCCTTGTAGGAGTTTCATCTTTCACAAACTTATCATGAAGGGCTTCTCAAGTTACAGTCCAAAGAATATGACAGGGCCCGTGAACTTTTGGAATCTGTCCTTAAAGATCCTATGATATCCAATGCTCAGGTACCGCTTTCTCTATAGACCGTATTTGAGACTGGTGGTTGTTGGGTGGCTGAATAGTTTCTTAGCTTCTTCTACTTCTTTTCTTCAGGTGGATGGTAGTGCCAGTGATGGTCATCTGCTGCAGCTGAGGTTCGAACTTAAGCTCTACTATTTTCTGTATCACATAATTGTGGTCTCCCTTGATCATTCACACCTCTAATTGGTCATATTGTTGTCATCATTAATCTCTTGATTTCTTATATCTGTGTAGCCATGAGAATCTGTTTTGTCATGCTTAGATATTTGAAGTATCAACTATCTCCATTTTAATGATATTATATTCTATTGATGTTGCTTTAAGTGTGTACTTCATGACATTATGTTTGCATTGCTTCCTGCAGATTTTTGGCACTGAAGAATCTTGCCTCTGTTTTCCTTCAACAAGGTTCTGTTCATTATGAGAGTGCATTGCGTTGTTATCTTCAAGCTGTAGAGATTGATGATAAAGATTCAGTTCTTTGGAATCAGCTAGGAACATTGTCATGTTCCATGGGTTTACTGAGCATTTCACGGTGGGCTTTTGAGCAAGGACTTATCTGTAGCCCCAATAACTGTAAGCCACCCATAGCTGTCTTGAATTAATTATAGTCTGCAAGCTGTGCAGTCTTCATTCCTTGATTTTTTTTAGGGCTGATTTCTATCCATGCTTCCTTTGGTCAAACCATCCCCATTGAAACCATATTTATGTTTAATCAAATTCGCATTATGTTATATTAATATTATTTCTGCTGGATTGTGTTTGTAGGGAATTGTATGGAGAAGCTTTTGGAAGTTCTCATTGCCATTGGTGATGAAGTCGCATGTCTTTCCGTTGCAGAGTTGATCTTAAGGCATTGGCCATCACATTCTCGTGCTTTACATGTTAAAAATACCATAGAAGAGTCGGAACCAGTTCCATTTGCACCTCGGGGTATTGATAAACTGGAACCTAAACATGTCCGGCTTAAGTTCCTTGACAAAAGAAAAGAACGAGATGAGAATCTAGAAGAGGCTGTCACAACTAAAAGGGCAAAAAAGAATTTGGAGCTGCACCTAACAGAAGCTTCATGGGGAGCTCTTGCTGATGCACTCCTGGGAATTTTACTTTCATTGGATGGAACTACATCTGACGTGGAGAATGAAAACACTTATCGATCTGGAGATATCAGATTGACTATACACCTGCCTTCCAGCTTGGAAAATGGTATGGGGTCTGTAGAAAGGAAATGGCATAACCAAATCCCACCGGGTGAAACCATGTCTCATGTTGATTCTAATGTGGAAAGAGCAAGTAATCTTGTCTCTGAAGAACACCCCCAGGAAAGGCGCAGCAGTCGTCTTGAAAGGCTAAGGAGTCGTAAACCTGGGAAAGAAGAATCAGATTTTGCTGCTGGTAAGGACGCTGCCAAAGTAGTGGTTCAATTTTTGGAACCTTTCATTGATGGTGAACCAGGAAATAATGACTCTGTTCATGCTGATCGTCATTCTGTTCAGTGTGCTGATCAAGCTAATCCATTGGACACAGAATATAATGATCTTACCAGCTTTGTGAGAGAAACTTCAAAGAATTATGGTGCTTACCATTTGTGTCACTTGCTTCTAGAAGGTGCTGCAAGTAGAGGCCTTATCTACCAGGATGCACTTGTTAAGCTACTGGAGATAGAGAAATTGACAAGACATTGGGGGAAGGAAAGAACCCCTGAATGCAGTCTTTTTCTTGCTGAGCTGTATTATGACATTGGGTTATCTTCTTCTGACGCGGCCAAATTATCGGAATTTATGTCAGAGGTTTCGTATCATCTTTGTAAAATCATTGAATCCGTAGCTTTGGATTATCCTTTTCACCCATACCATGCACCTGAGAGTGAAAATTGCTCTTCAATAAGTAGCACTCAAGCTAATTGCAAATTATTGGCCCGTGAAACAATTTCCCAGGACTCACTCTTAGACTGTTCAATTCTAACCAATAAGAGCTCCTTTTGGGCTAGTTTTTTTTGGTTAAGTGGGCGAATGTCTATTTGGGATGGTAACAAGGCAAAAGCTCATGAAGAATTCTGCATTTCTTTATCACTTTTGGCCAAGGAAGAAAATATGAATGGTTCTCCATGTTTAGTGATCTTACCGCACTGCAAAGTTATTAAAGAGTTGACTACTGATAAAGTTCTCCATGAAGTTAATTTATTAAAGGTTGATTTCTTGCTGGAGAAAACTGTCAGAGAGATGATTGAGAAAGAAATGTATTTGGAGTGCATATCCTTGCTTACTCCACTTCTTTTCTCTAGAAAACACGTGCACCTTGATGTAATACCTTCACCAGTCACTGACATGAAAGGTGAGAAAATTACAGCTGTTGAACTATCTGCTTTGGACATATTAATCAAAGCATGTGAGAAGTCAAAACTGATGGACACTGAGGTTTATTTGAACTGTCAGCACCGGAAGTTGCAAATACTCATGGTAGCTGCTGGTGTGGATGAATACCATGTTCACGGTAAACCATTTGCTTCAAAATCATGTTCAAAAATTCTATCTGTTTCTGAAATAGAATCATTAGAAAGTTCGAGCAAGTATTGGAATACCTTAGTTGTAGAAGAAGTGAAGGCAATCTCGCAATGTGCATCAGAAGTGAAGAGCTTCATTGATCAATCTACAGATTCTGTAAGTTATAGATGCTTCCTTTGAAATTGATGTGTTTAATGATCCCAGTTTTACATCTGATCCGGATGTATTACAGTGCATGTGATGATATTAGGGGGAAGCAATATCCTTAGGAGAATGCATGATTCCTTTATTGTTGTAACTGTGAATGTTATGCTTCTTTTATTTCATTCATTCTGATAGCAGTAACAGCCATCAGGCTACAATAATAGCTAAAACTAATGCGAACTAGGATTACATTTTAATTTCTATTACCTACTCATTATTTACACTATGTTTGGAACCTATAAATGTTGGAGGACATAAATTTCTTGGAAAGTTCACCTCGTCTTAAGAACTTTTGTCTTCAATTTTATTCTCCTGACAGTATAGACTAAGATTTGAACGGGACACTAATTATTTATTTTCCCTTCTTGATTCCCATGATCCAAACATAGAGCTAGTGTCTTGTTTTCTTCTAAGGGGAAATTTACCAATAAAACCTCCTGAATACTAAGTCTTACAGGTTTTCATAAACTGGAACTTGTTCCATCTTCCAGAGTCCAAAACTTTTGACAGCTTTTTTTTAGCTTCCAGTATTCAACAAATCTTAATGACTGCACCTGTCCCTTCTCATAGGGATATGGCCCTCACAAAGATCCAAAATCTTGATTTCTTCCTCAGCTATACCTTTTGTTTAGATAAATTTCAAGGAAACAAAGTATGTTTCAAGACCATTGGGTCTTTCAGTTATTACTATGAAAAACTTAAAGTTTTCATTTGTAACTTTTCTATGTTCTTTAGACTACATTATGAAAAGAAAACTGCCATTATCAACACTTCGTTATAAGAATACTCTACATATGTTTTTTTATAAGTGATTTGCGGTCATTTTCATGCTCGTAGAATGGCGGTTTTGTACCATCAAGAAGCATTGGCAATATTCAATCCTTGCTGCTGGCAGTCATGTGCAATGTTGCAAGCATATTCCTCTGCAAGAAATCCACTGGGTTTATAATTGACGATCAAACTGAACAATTGCAAAGATGTTGTTTTGTTGATGCAGCCATTGCATTCTGCAAACTTCATCACCTCAACCCTATCGTACCTATAAAAACACAAGTTAGTTTTTTCTTTTCCTTTTGAAACCAAATCTCCATATACCCTATTAAGATATATTTATCTCTTATATCCTTTAGTCATCTAACTTCTTATTTCAGGTTGATTTGATTGTTGCAACCCATGACCTGCTTGCCGAGTATGGGCTCTGTTGTGCTGGTGAAGATAGTGGAGGGGAGCAAGGAACTTTTCTTAAATTTGCAATAAAGCGTCTCTTAGCCTTGGATATGAAGCTTAAATCCAATTCTTATTCATTGAATAGAGAAACAGTTCACTGGAGGGAACATGTCATAACATCCCTTGATGAATCAAATTCAGAACCAGTCAATGTGGAGATGGCTCAGATTACAGATAAAACGGATGCTGTGGAGAAGAACACTTGTGAAGGGATAACTTCTAAATGCATTACATCTCCTGAAAGCCAAGGTGATCCAGATGTAAAAGGTGAAAAGGAGGACAGTGAGAGGTCCAATGGAAAGTTAAGAAAAGTTGAAAAGGCAAGTGATAACTTTACTGAATGTATTGATGAACTAACTGAAGATGAAAGGGAGGAACTTGAGTTGAAAATTGATAATGCTTTGGATCAATGTTTTTTCTGCTTATATGGTCTGAATCTTAGATCTGATTCATCTTATGAAGATGATCTAGCCATGCACAAAAATACAAGCCGCGGAGATTATCAGACCAAGGAACAGTGTGCTGATGTTTTCCAGTATATACTGCCAAATGCGAAGGCCTCATCTGTGAGTAGCCCCATCAGTATAGTTTTCTTTTTGTATCAGTTTTAGTTAGAGATGGTGATCTATCTTTGACTGCCTGACGTATATATGTATCCATCAGAGAACAGGCTTGGTAAAACTTCGAAGAGTATTGCGAACCATACGCAAACACTTTCCACAACCATCGGAAGATGTTTTAGCTGGAAATGCAATCAACAAGTTTTTAGATGATCCAGAACTTTGTGAAGATAAGCTTTCTGAGGATGCTGGGTCAGATGGGTTTCTTGAAACTATAATGAAGACAATATTTCCAGGTGATTCAAGAAACCTCGAAGATTACAAGTCATCATCAGTTTGGAGGTATTTGTGCAAACTTGTTGTTTTTGCTCCTAATTATACTTATTCTTATGTTTCTTTAATTATAAACTTATTCACACAAAAATTTATGTACTTGAATACATTTATTATTATTAGGAATAAGTTTACTGTATGTGTATTTAAACGCCTGCAGTTCTGAGCCATATATAGAGGTTTACCGCAACTTGTATTATCTCTTAGCACAGTCTGAGGAAATGAATGCAACTGATAAGTGGCCCGGTTTTGTACTCACCAAAGAAGGGGAAGAATTTATACAGCAAAATGCAAACCTCTTCAAATATGATCTACTGTACAACCCTCTGCGCTTTGAGAGTTGGCAACGACTTGCCAATATATATGATGAGGTAAGATCTAATGTTTGTTGTTTTAAATTGAGAATATGGTCAAAAGAAACGAAAATATCAGTTTTTATTTGTGTTCAACGTTTGGATATTTTTCTAAGACTTCTTTTTCATTCTCTGTGCAGGAAGTAGACTTGTTGCTAAACGATGGTAGTAAACATATAAATGTTGTAGGATGGAGAAAGGATGCAACTTTACCTCAGAGAGTTGAGTCTAGTCGAAGAAGGAGTAGACGGTGTCTACTTATGAGTTTGGCTTTGGCAAAATCATCAACTCAGCAGGTTCCATCCTACATATCTATATTTCTATATCTCGAAGTTTAATTTAAGAGATTCCTTAATATATGTCTTCGTAACTACCTGTTTACTAATAGCCCTTAGTTTAGGCCTATTGTCTTTCAAGGTTAAGTTAAACTTTAATTGGCAACTTTTGTTGCCCCATATAAAGGGCTTATTTCTAAAATCAGTATACATACTCCTTTTATATTTCAATATGGTATTTGTATCAGAGCCGGGTTTATTCTTGAAGGTCTCTTGTCATTCTATTTGTTCTGCCCGAACTCTCCAAGTTTCTTAAACCCTTACCTTTGTTTTCATTCTTTCTGTTCTTTCATTTCGTCACATTGAAAAGAAAAAGAAAAACTGTAGACTATGTCATGTCGTAGCGGTGCCCTAGCCATCAGCTCTGTTTTGGATCTATTAGAGAATCAGTTTTCAGGAACCATTTTAATAATCCGACCACACCAGAGGGCTCCAACTGGTCACCTCCGTTGCACAAGTCCGAGATAAGTGCTTTCACCTGCTGCTCATCAGAGTTGCCATTCATGTTTGACTTCTCAGATCTGTATTTTTAAGACACTTTTTTGGTCTTACCAGCTAGTATTGCTTGTAGATTTTTAAGTGCCTATTCAGGAACATCTTAGGTTTGAGGGGAATCCCATAATTTATGGGATTTCTTATGTCATGCCTTCTTAGTTAAACTCCGTACCTGAAGCCCTTAGTTACTTTTCATGTATTAGTCAACCTTTGTTGGGCTACGATGCATTGCCTTACGTAAAGGGCTTCTTGTCTACGATCAATAAATACACAGTGCATTATAGATTTCAACATAGTTCATGTGTATTTCTTGGTGGGTATAGGTGGGGTGGATGTTGTGGTGGTCTGTGGGGGAATCCATTGAGGATTCCACTTCTACTGACAACGAGAGTAAGAAAATGTTTTTTGGACATATGAGATGATTTTTTATTATACTTTCTTCTTTCTAACATATCACCTTAGATTTACATTATGTTCCCAATACTTTTATCACCTTTGAGGGTTCTATTGTTATTATTTAAAGTCCATTAGTGCTGACATGACATGAAAACATCTCAATGACAGCCTATCTTATGCCAATATATGCCGGTAACTATCTTAAGTATACCTTGTGACTTGTTGCTTCCTTACATATTATTCGAGGCAACGATGAATTTTTGCTGTAAAGATTATTAACCACTTGCAATGGTTTTTGCATGGCTGCAGAGTGAGATACATGAATTATTGGCCTTAGTATACTATGACAGCCTGCAAAATGTTGTGCCATTCTATGATCAGCGATCTGTAATACCCTCAAGGGATACGGTGTGGATGATGTTTTGTGAGAACTCTATGAAACATTTTAAAAAAGCCTTTGAACACAAGTATGTGCTTATATTTATTTCATCTTTATTTTTTTATTTACTTGGTCATGATTATAGTTTTGTCCAACTTCTGTCTCTTGGTCACAGACATGATTGGTCATATGCATTCTATATGGGGAAACTCTCTGAAAAGCTTGGATACTCTCATGGAATTTCGTTGTCATATTATGAGAAGGCTATTACTTTAAATCCATCGGCTGTGGATTCTGTCTACAGGATGCATGCATCACGATTGAAGATACTTTATAGAATTGGAAAGCAGAATATAGATGCTCTGAAGGTTTCTCTGAGTTTCCTCTCACTATTGCGAACACTAATAATGATCTTAAACTATATCCCCTTGTGACTGACTACTATTGATTTTCACTACATTACTTAAAATAGATCCCCTTGTATGATTCTATGCATATTCTTATTCTCTCTTTTGTGCTATTGGGTATATGTCAGACTGTTGCAGTGTATTCATTTTCTCAATCAACAAAGGATGATGTCTTCAGTATCTTGGATAAATTGGCCTCTGATCATCAATACCTTCCAGCTGATAGTAACAATAAGAACAATACAGATCTGGAGGATAGAAAGCATGAGCAATTTCAATTGGAAAAAGCATGGAACATGCTTTATAGTGACTGCCTTTCTGCACTTGAAGTTTGTGTTGAAGGGGATCTCAAGCATTTTCACAAGGCTAGATACATGCTTGCTCAAGGGTTCTATAGAAGGGATGAGAGTGGCGATCTTGAGAGGGCAAAGGATGGGCTTTCTTTTTGTTTTAAATCATCTCGCTCATCCTTTACAATTAATATGTGGGAGATTGATGGCATGGTAAAAAAAGGAAGGTAATTGTAGTGCTTTATGTCCATTTTGTTGATATGTGTGTAAGTGATTAGACACCTGATGAAATTAAATATACATATTTTGTTAAGGACCCAATGAAATTAAATATACATAAATTTGTTTAAAAAAATGGTTTGAGCGGAAACATTATGACTATCTCATCTTAGGTAGCATCTAAAAGTCTCATTTTTATTTTAACTACTTTTGTTCACACTGCACTGATTTGCCTTTTATGTGCATCAGGCGCAAAACATCAGGCTGTTCAGGGAACAAAAAGGGTCTTGAAGTTAATTTACCAGAAAGTTCTAGAAAATTTATTACTTGCATCAGGAGGTATGTCTTGTTCTATTTGAAACTGTTGGAGGAAACTGGTGATGTTTGTACCCTTGATCGGGCTTATACAACACTTCGTGCAGACAAGAGGGTAAGAAGGCAATCCCTTAGAACCTAGACTTAGTTTTGGCATTTTACGAAATATTTGTACTCACTGCTTCAGTTTAATTAATGCATCAATAATTTATGAATCTGAGAACAAACAAATATTGGGTCTAACTGTAACAAATAACAAATATTATTTCTTCAAAAAAAAAAAAAATAATAACAATTATTATACTTTTTTCTTACAAAAAAAGAAAGGATTATGTAGTATCTAACTCCAATTTCAAATCCAGTTTTCCTTGTGCATAGAAGATATTGTTCCATTAGCACTTGGAAGGTACATTAAAACCCTGATATCATCCATGCGTCCGGTTGAGAATGTTGGCTCTGGTGTTACAAGTAGCTACGAGAGTTTACTGGAGAAGCTTTTTGCTTTGTTCATGGACCATGGGATGTTATGGCCAGAAATATGCCACATACCTGAGATCAAGAGCCCGGAAATGTCAGAGAATAACCTATATGGGTACGCATTGAATATATCATGACTTTCTTTTCTTGTATATGTGACTTATAACGTATGGATTGATACATGGTTGGATCATCTTAGAGATGAGCATTACTGAACAACCTGTGAAAATGCCATTTTTTAAGCAACTTCAGAATGACATTATCCCAAGATCTAATTCTTCAGTTTTATGGATTTATTTTTATTTTTAGTTGGTCCAGATGAGTGAAATTTGAATGTGTTAAGTATGCTGATTTTTGAAGGTTAGAATGCACTTTTCTGTTTATTGTGAACTTTTAAGAAAAATTAGCTGATTGGCTTTTTTAGTTTGAATTTCAGTTTTCCAATAATGCATTGTATTAGTTTTTGTAAGCTTCTTTTCAGAAATTGGACGAATCTTATGGAAATTAGCTGGTATATTTTATTGTTTCAGTAAGCTTTCAACTATTGACTAGTTCTCCATAATTTGAGTGACCTTAGCATTCATCTTAATAATCATACTTTGAGTTTAATACCTTCAGGTCATGCTTCTGTTGATAACATTTCCATGTGAGTGATTCTTATGTAAATAGACTGTGGGTGAGTCTTCTGAAAGCTGTTCAATAATCGTACACTTTGTTTAATATCTTTTCATACTTTGATTACATTTCAGTTATGTGGGTGAGTCTTCTGAAAGCTTTTTTAAATCTCTCTTCTTTTTTTCTTCTTTTTTCTGTAAGCTATGAACTATTGAAAAATTGCCATATAATTTTTTGAACCTGCTTATGCCTTATCATACTGGTTTATTTGTTGCCTTCTTTTTCATGTTTGGTGTTATAGTTATTTTTCCTCATTTTTATAGTAAATAAATATGGGCTTTGGCTCACAACTAGTACTCATTGTCTTTATTACTTTGTCAGTTATCTCCACCAACATATTATGTCGTTAGAAAGAAATGGCAAGCTGGAAACAATTGAAGCAATAAATGAAAGGATTCGGAAGCGTTTCAAGAATCCCAAGTTATCAAATAGTAATTGTGCCAAAGTCTGCCGACATGCTTCCGTTGCCTGGTGTCGATCTCTTTTAAATAGCTTAGCATCAATCACTCCATTAACCTCTGGACTCCCAGTTGAGGGTCAAGTCAACCTGTCAGATGGTTGTTCAGAAAGCATACAGCATCTTTGTGTTGATCTGCAAACAAACGAGTTGTGGAGTTTATCATTTGAGGACTCAACCCAGATAAAAGATCTCGAAGCAAAATGGATCCCTCTGCTGTCTAAAATAAGAAACATAATGATTAAGAGAGCTTCTGATGAAAACCTGGAGACTGCAAACTCGTTGCTTAGATCTTCGTACAATTTTTATCGGGAGAGCTCCTGTGTAACACTTCCATCTGGTGTCAACCTTTATATGGTTCCATCTAGGTTAGCAACAAATGCTCAATTTCAACCTGGTACGGATGGGGTTGAAGTCCTTGATCTCAGCATTCCAAGGAAGCTTCTCTTGTGGGCGTACACTCTCTTGCACGGTCGTTGTGCAAATATCTCAGTGGTTGTAAAACATTGCGAAGAAAATGCAAAGGTAAGAGAATTAGCATGTTCTGTTGTGGTTTCTGTTCCATCCCCTGCTCGTAAATAATTACTTTATGAATGTTGAGACTGATCATGAAATGTAGAACACAAAGCAGTTCACAGATTAGACATTAGAGACAATTAAGAATCTTAGCTCACTAATGTACCATGGATTCTGATTTTTTAATATATTTTGCAGTCAAAGATGAAGAAGGGAGGTGGAACTAGTACCTCTGTATTGACAAATGCAAGTGCGCCCACTACAACTGCTACTCATACAGGTTATTCTGATTTCTTCTTCCTCTCTCCTTGTTCCTTTTTGGTAAACATCGATGGATCTTCTTTGTTTTTTTTTTTTTTTTTTTTTGATAAGCAAGCGTAACAACCGATACTCGAACTTGAGACCTCTCTATGGGTCTTCTATTACCAAGTATCCATTCAGTGTGATATGTCCTACCTTTAGAAATGGGTTTTCAGGTTCATCCAGTAGATGTTATTTGTGAAACAGTATTTGAAACATGTTGCATTCCTATGAAAAGTCATGTTGAATGTGAGATTTTTATGCTTCCGCCAACCTGAACAATTGTTGCTGTAGGTGGTGGAAAAGACGGATTGAGTCAAGGGGGAGGAAGTGAAGCAGAAGCAGCTCTGGCGACATCTTCATCATTGCCTGAGGGAGAGGGTGCACAATGCACAAATCCGGTACCCTCATCCACTGAGAGCCAGAAGAGCTGTTTTTCTGCTCCACAACTACATCATTGTAACAGCTCTGTTGCAGAAAGGAGCAATGTGACAACTCAACATGGAGGGGGAGGAGATGGGGATAAAAAAACTTGAGGTTGTAATTAACTCTCAAAAATGTAATATATAGGTTGTTGTATTATGTTCACTCTATTGAATTTATGTGTTGGCCAACAATTGATATCCATCAAAATGATGTTATAATTGATAAGATTGTTATGAAATTGACGAGAACACGAGCATAATATCTAGTGATAAGAGAATTGGTGAAAGAGATGTTCATTGAGAGTTGTAAACTAAGATACACGTTAAAGAATTTCCTTTTCCATGCAACTACTATTAGAAGAGCTAATATGACCTCTCCAGCCCTCCTCCCTCTCCCTGACTTACACCGCCGCCCTCCGATGCTCCCCTCCATCCCCACCTCGTCCCCGAATGCCCCTTTCCCTCTGGTTACCAGCATTGTAAACCCTCCTCCATCCCTTCCCCACACCTAGCTCCACTTGCACCCTCCCAATCCCCGTAAGCAGGTCCTCGTTGGTGCCTCATACACAGTTGGTTGTCGTAGGTGGAGCCTCGTCTTCAGATGCTTCCAAGTATCGAGATGATGCCCATAACTGCTCTATCTACGTAGAAAATCTCCCAGATAACATCAACAACTTTTGGTTAGAGAACATCTTCATCATACAGGGGTCAATCGCACGGTCTCACATCCTAAAGTAGATTAACAAAAAGAGAATCAAATATGACTTTATACGGTTCAGGAAGACAAAAGATGTGAGGAGGGTGATGAGGATCTTCAACGGATCGTCCCTTTTGGGGCGCAGGATTTAAGTATTTCTAGCAAAGGATCGTGCTCTTCAGCGGACAAGGTCAGTCTTCCTCGAGCCAAGTTCCAGCCCATCCAAGTGCTCGCCGGAGAAGATACAAGATGCTAGTCTCACCCATTTTCCATCATTAGCCCCTCCGACGGGAGGACATAGGCCCAAAAAATCTCAGTACATGGATAAAGCTAATGAGGCAGACATGATATACAACAGGAACAAGGTTACTGATGGAGTCTTATTTCGTGGCGTAGTTGGGGGCTCTTCCATAGAAGCCACCCCATTCACCCGCCCGCCAATGTCCATGAATTGTCTTCTCAGCCATGGTGAGAAATTTTAGATGGTTCGTGGCTGCGATATCCAACCTGGATGTCTCAACTGAATCTCTAATAAAGTCCTTTATCATAGAGGGTGTACATGACATGTGTGCATAGTTTGAGAAATTTTGTCTTTCTTCTCACTTTCAAGGACATGGTAGCATTCATGGACGATAAGGTTTCACGATGGTCAAGACTCTGATCTCCGCGGTTTGCTCATTTCATGCCAAAGAAAAAACGCAGATTCTTAGAGGGGTAGGCTTAGTTGGGTAGCAATCCAGAGAATTCCTATACATGCATGGTGCTCTCAAACCTTCCACGACATTTGGAACTTCGTCGGAGAAATCATTTTCGTTCACCCAACCTCCTCCAATAACCAACAACTTGATTCAACCTACACCTTGCTTCACACCTTTTCCATGCAGAGGATAGACTTTGAAACTATAATGAATGTCAGATCTTCTTTTCACATAGTGAAAGTGAGCCAAACCTCCGCAAATTTGTTGTCTCCTTTCTTTACATCATTGCGCAACGACATGTGGGAGAATCTCGAGACATCGTCCGACGAACAATCATCAGAGCTGCATGGTGATGACATCACACATATTCTCTCCAACTCATGTGGGCGGGGTGCTCAGTCGAGTCCATCATTATGTCCTAGTGGGACCCATCCGGAAGTGGAGTAGCTAGCCGCCATTGGGGGACTGTAATGCGGTAGTTACAGAACAGACTACTA
>JAYMTH010001047.1:0-16522 GCA_036897465.1 Pelargonium australe | reverse complement strand
TGACTGTCCCTACAACCTCCCTTCCTACCTGTGTCCTCACTTTGATGATGATGTTGAAACATACCCACCATTTCTTCTCCCAAAATGTGCCTTCTTTTCTCCCCATTTTTATAATAACCCACCCAAAACCTATCCATATTTGTTTTCAAACCAATATTAATTATTGACAATATCTTTTACATAAGATAGTTACATGTGTTATCTTTAACATAACAATCTCTTTATGTAAGCAACCAATTGAAATGTAAATTATAAAAATCGCATCAAAGATCAAAATTAACATATAATATAATGTTGATTACCAATAAGTATCTCATATGATTTGTCCAAAAACATATTACTATAGAGAATTTTCAGCGACATATAACTTACTCATAATTTATTATCTTCATTTAGACATTAACTTTGTTAGCTAGTTATATGAATCCAAACCAAATCTAAATCTAAAATAAAAACAAATTACTTACCATCAACTTACCAAAAATCAACCAATAATAAGACATCTTCACTTAAAACCAAACCAAAATTAATAAGAATAAAAGGATACAGTGGTAATTTAAAAATATGAATCACATGTCTTGCATGTGGCAAGAAAGAAGATAATATAGATAATATTCCACCAAATGACGGACATAGTCGGATAAAGCAAAGAGGATTATCCCTAAACATATGCTAGACGAGCCAAATTAGAACAAAAATCAAATTTGAAACCAATTCGACTCGAAATAAGAGAACCATTTCAAAGCATAATCCAATAAAAACACTACTAGTTCGGGAAAGATAATCAATCATACAAGACTCAGTTAGGTAGGTTCCATCTAACACCAAACCAGTTTCTAATGTTGATTGGCACAATGATCTGAACTCTACATTAGTGTACCTTACAAGCACATGAAAACAAATCCAATGAAGCAGGTAACAGATTTGGGGACCTGATCCAAGCTGAGGATATGGCTCAGGATTTTGCCAATAAAAATAATTGGGAGACAGCAAGCTTAGCACCTTGTGTGCATATCATGTGCTTTGGCACCCAAACTCATAGAATTGTTCTCAAACCTTACCTACCTCTCATGCCTGTCCTCTCCTCTCCATGTGGGACTCAATACCGAACACCATAAAAAAAGCACTCGTATGTTTCTAGGACCACTTAAACACGAGACCAAATGGACACCACTTCTAACATTTCCATATCTACGAAACGTACGTAAAATGTGTGCAAGATGATTATTTGAGTATGTGCAGTAAAGACAGATACGGGTTCGAGCATCATTTATACAAGTATGTATTATTGTTACTAAAAGCATCTAGTAAAAGGTGTTTTGTGGACGAATAATAAATTTGTCAAACTAATTTGGAGGATTACAAGCAACGAGAGAGATACTGAACCTGCTTCACTTCATTTTCTTGCTAATTTCATAGAAATAGCTAATGACCACTACAGCCGCAGCAATTGCAACTCCAAAAGCACTTTGTGCAAGTACAGTGCTGTCCTTCACAATTGCCTTGGAGCCAGAGGAACTAGGAGTAAACCCTAGTTCGGAAAGTTTCTTATGCGCAGCTGCATAATCTCTAAAGAATGCTTCTTCGTCCTGACAGAGGCCCAAAGTAGGATAGGTGTTGGTGAAAAGTCCAGAAAAGATAAACATATAGTGCCAACTACAGCTTATTTAGAGAGTACTATTACACATGAAGCACCATAAAAGTAACCCAAAAGAATTTCATTTTTCTTGCAAGCATTGTCACCTAAATGAGTTTAACCCATCCAATACTACGAACTAATTGTCAATCCAAACCTGATGTTAGGTCAGATGGGGAGAAAGTGAAATATAATTAAAGGATCAAATGAACTATACTTAATTCAAGTGCATTGGTAGGTCAGAGTCAAAATCAATCTGGCCAGATCTGGATTTGGCATAGGCGAGCCTGATTCAACCTAAAAAAGCCAGTGTCAACACGCTCTTGGTAGCACCTAATTAAAACTATGTTAACAGCATTTGAGTCGTGCAAAACTCCATAACTATGCCATGCAGCCTCAATAAGTATGGTCACTTACCTTAACGAATAGCAAAGAAAAAAAAAATCTAATTAACGATAGTAGATTGGTTATCTGACTAAAGAAACTGGTATCACCTTTGCATATAGCTCAACATAAGGTCGGAAAGCTGGATCGTCCAATAAAGCCTTGTCTGTAGGGAGCTTCAATAGACCCTCTGATTCCCCTTTCAGTAGTTCCCTGGTATAGATAAGTGTTTAAATTGGTGACACTGACCAAATAGATATTAATAAAATCAAATATAATTTCTTCAAACACGGTTCAAGTTTGTACGTGAAGTATGAGTTATCAAACTTCAGAGGTTCCATAGTCCATGGGCCATCAAAACCTGATCTCTCTGGATGTGCCCGTCCCTGTCACACCATGTACAAGTGCAACAACAATAAGTCTCTTGCCAAGAGAAAACTATTGAAAAATTTGCAAATATGCAGAGCATTACCAGAGTGTGGCCCCCTGACAGTGCCACAATATCCTTGTCCGATAAACCCATTCGATAGAAGATATCTTTAAGATGCGGTGCACCTACATATCTCAAACAATATCCCTTGATGATTATGAGCTCCATAATGTTCATTACCCTTTGTTGTAAAGAATGTTGGAACCAATAGAGCATAGCAGAATATAAGCAAAGTTATTGCATAAAATGAAATTGAAAAATTGATCATGTAATCTAACCAAACACCAAAATATAAAAAATCAACAATCAAATTCTGAGTCTTTCATCAAATATTCATAACAAGGCACCATATACTAAAATGTTAAGATCTAAATTGTTGGATGGACCTTGTTTAGCATCCGGAAGTCGCCCTTCCTTGGGACAAACTTTAGAATCCTGAAAAAGTAAAACAAGAAGATGATTAATGAATGGCAAATATATGGTAAAAGCTATATTCTCGGAGTATACAATAGTAACATATACCTTTCTACCAGGAACAAAGTCAACAGTGGGGCCTCCAGTAACCTCAACAGCAACAACGCCAGCAAGCTACAAACTCAAATATTAACTTCTAGGTAAGCTAACTTTTCAGATTTACAAAACTAAAAAATGATTATTTAATTTTGTAAGCCACTAGCATTGGCATTCATTAGAATCATAACTCTCAATCAAGAATCCAATGCACTTAGAAATTGGTCAGTCACACACTTGCTCCAAAGACAAGCTACCTGGCTGGAGATTGGAGAACTCAGGGTATAATACTATATATTTACCATCGTTTCACAGTTTTATTTATTTTTCAGGGAGAAGCCAAACATATATATATATATATTACTGACTCATCTCTCCTTTGATTCTTTCTGTATTCGAAAACAACCAGACTATAAACTATCCATTTTTCAAAATATTAGTCACCACCTTAACATGCCTTTTCCCTCTCTTAAAGTACAACCATTTTCTATATGCACTCTTGCTCTGCCCATTCATGTGTAAAATATTATGCATAAGTAAACACGTAGTCAAATGCCACCAAATATTTCAAAATTTCCATTCATTATTTATACCATGATATCATTTCCAATCTGCAACGACTACAGGTTAATAACTAGCCTACATTCTGTACAACATCAAGTAACCACGACCATTACAAAATGAGTATTAAGTATAGAACCCAAAAAATAATTAAATAAAAGGAACTGTTTGGAGGTCTTTTAAAGCATAACAGGAGAACAAGGAAATGCATGGTTCAGTTGGCATGAAGCATTCGGGTCAACATGTGGAATAGAAAAGATTTAGATATCTTAAATAACATTGAATGGAAAGGATTGGATATCTTAAATAGCATACACACTGACATGCTCAACTCGTTACTCACCTGATATAGATCTGCATATGTGATCTTTTGATATTTGGATTTCACTTCCTCTGGCATAAAACAGATATGGAGCAATAAATATAATGTAATCAACAAGCCAATTTCAAATCAAGTTTAATGGAACGCCAATACTTACAGGATAGAGTTCATGCCTATAAATGGGTTAACATAGTTCAAATCCATGTCAAACTAATGAATCCACAAGATGCAGTAATTTATAGCTACTCTTACAAGGCAAATAAATTTAGCAATATGAGTATCACAATACAGATATCACAATCAATATCCATAAATGCCTAATCAAAGTGGTGACCTGTCAAAAGATAACTCTGACTATTATCAAGACAATTCAATTAATGACATTTTTTGGAATACAAGGGAAACTTGTGATAGTAGCAACCTTGATATATGATGCATATTTGGTCATTATTTAAATCAAAAGGTTTACTCACATGCCACTTATATACAACAAAAAGTAAGTCCTGGTATACAAAATTGAGATTTATCATATCAACCAACTCTCCATGTATGTATAATCAACTAATCATACTAGCAGCTTCCTCCTCTCTTTCCACTTTCTGTTAACAAGTTCTTATGTTATCACAATTTTTCTTGATATTTTAATGTACATCTTAAACAATTCGACCAAACCAACTTTAATATCATGTTTTAAGTTATATCTTAACCAAACCTTTTTCTGATACTATATTAAACTTTATGTTATAATAAAGAATACTATGTATATACATGTATTTTTTAATCTTTATTCAACCAAACTAGCTCTAGTACTATGCCAAACTTTATGTCAGTGTAAACGCTTAAACTGTTAAGTGGAAGACCTAAATAGTATATCAATTGGTCTCAAAGTCCGCGACATTCACTAAGAGATAACTTAACAATCACTCCCCTATATATGAACCAAAAATTACACGGGGAGACAACACACATGGGCCACACAAGCCAAATACCGAATTGTCTCTAAACATATTAAAGTTATTTAGAGGACACAACTAATATATCAAGCGGTCTCAAACTCCATACTTCCAATGTGGGGTGTTCAACATCCCTCACATGCAAGTGTGCTCTACACGTGGACCAAGAGTTAGACAGGGAGTAAACACAAATGGGCCAAAGACCAAGATTAAACCAACTTTGACACAATATTAAAAATAAAACCAATCAAACTAGTTCAGACACCATGCTAAACTTCACTCAAACTTAACAGCTTATGCTACTAAGTGGAGGACACAACTGGTATACCGTATACCAAGCAGTTTCAAACTCCACACACCTTCAATGTTGGTTACTTCACCAATATACAAAAGCAAGTAAACAACATAATTGCAACCTTACAGACCACAATTCCTTCAACCCTATTGAAAGAGGAATTCAACCTTAAGTCTTTAGTTTTGCAATCTACATTGCACCATTCAACCAACCAACTTAAATTAATTGAACTATCAAATCATAAGATAACATGTATTAAGATTTTGTGGCGACATACAAAATTGTACAAGTTAATATTCATTCAATTAGTCTCTGCTATGCAATACTGACTATTTTTTAAGGACTGCCAAAAACATTTAACTCATATAGAATGAAAAGAAAATTATATAAAAAAACAATAAGAAAGCAAAGCAGCCCACCGCAAAAATCAATAGCCTTCTTCAGTCCATTATTAGAGCCATGAGAGAACTCTTCTTCCATCCTGATTGAGCCATTAGGACCACCTGTATTCGACTTCGCATCATATGTTCCTGCATCATGCCACCTTCAACCCAACAGACACAATGATACAACAATCAGAATTCCTCCAAGAAAAGACAATAACGAGCAAACTTCAGCTATATTTTGTCACATATAATGTTTACATATATACAGAACCAAAGGCAACCAAAATCCAGAAAACACTAAATAAAAGTAACAATATATTATTGAATCAATTAAGCTTGCTGTCATTCAATTCGATCGCATTTTCCAAGGAAACAAAGAAAAAAGAACAAAGAAAAGGAGAGAGAAAAGTAGGCCAGTTAAAATCAACAAACAAACTTCCTCTACAATAAATTGCAACTAACAAGCTAAAATTTGGTCCAATTCAAAGTTTTTAGATACAGAAACCAAGAATTCAACTGCAACAAATACAAAGCCACCAAATTTCAGAAAACACTAATGGAAGTAAGCACCAAATTATGGATTGAATCAACTACACTCTTTTATTCAATTCCATTACATTCTCCTAGGAGACAAACAGAGAAAAATAAAGGGAGAGGAGTGCGCAATCAAGCTTCCACCACAGAAAATTGCCTCAGACAATGACAAGCAAGCATAGGCTAAATATTCTCCAATTCAAAGTTTTTGGACACACAAATACAACATTAAACAGAGTAATAATTAAAATATAAATTGTGCCTTCAGCTTATCAACACATTTTCCACATAAATAACCAGAAAAAGAACATAGAAGGTGCGAGAAGAATACACCAAGAGAAACACAGAACACAAACTTCCTCCACATGCAATATCAAGCAAGCTTCAGCTAAATTTTGTCCAATCCAATCCCACCGAACGCAAAAAAGCAACCAAACTAAAGAAAAACACTGGACAAAGCAAGCAACAACTTATAAAAATGAATCAACTACGCCGTAGTTCAGCTCCACTGCATTTGCCGATCAAACAAACAACAAAGAAAGAGAGAAGAGTACGCCCAGCAAAAAACAACAATCAATCAAACTTCTACAGAAGGTAACAAGCAAATTCCTACTAAAAACTGTTCAATTCAAAGTTTGCAGTTACAGAAACATAGAATTCAACCGCACCGTAAGCAGAGCCAACCAAAACTCAGAAAACGCTAAACAGCAACATATAAATTGAATCAGTAAAGCTTCCGTTCATCGCCGCATTTTGCGACGAATCAAACAGAAAAAGTAGAGAGAAGATTACGCTAAACGGAGCATGATAGGAGCGCAGTTTCGGCTGGAAATGAGGGCACGGAGATCGCGGCGGGCTTTGTCGACCTCCTTCAGGTACTCCGTGTCGACCACCGGAAACGCCATTGAAGTCAATGAGAGGTTAGATTGAGAGAAAAACAAGAAAATTGATCAAAAACAGAAAATGGAGTTGGATTTGGATTGGTGAAGCAACTGAGGTCACAGACTCTATATACGATACACAGCAAAAGAATCAGATATAGCAATGGATAGACCAGCCAGTGTACTGATTCCCTGTACCCAATCCTATTCCATCACACTTGAGCTCGCTATATTATATTAAACCCTCCTAAAATATGAGATATGTAATATAAATACTATTTTTATTTTCCAAATAAAAAGACAAAAATTAATTGAAAAATTAACGTGTCGTACATTATTTTTTAACGAAAATTGTGTCACATGTCAACTTTGAATCAGAATGGTAGAGATTTAAAAGAGGTTTAGTTTTTGTTTTAGAATGAAAAAAATTGATGAGATAGACGTTTGAGGGGACATATCTTGCTGCCGAGTGTGGTTACGTGTTCGAGTGTAATAAGTGAAAATAAGGCGGAAATGAGGACAATTTTAAAAGTTATAGTTACTCTTTTTTTACCTTTTTTTTTTTTTTTTTTTTGAGAAAATTATGGTTACTCATTTAGGACAAAGGGGAGTGATGAATTCATTATTTTTAGTGGTATGACATAAAATGATAGATTTAAAGATTAAGCTAATAGGAGAAAAATAATTCAGTAATCGTGCCAATGATGAATTTTACGTTTGCAATTATGTTTAGTTACAACAATGTACACATTGAAAAGCTCAAACAAATATTTCTTCAATCAGATATAGTCACAACTCAAACAAATAGAAACAGTCGGATTCAAAAGCTCAGGAAGAGGTTCTCCACTGCATTTCTATTTGAATTTTCCCATTCTTCGAGTCGATGAGATGATACTTTTCATTGATTCTTTTGTTGCTAATAACGTCCGAGAGGTTGATATCCACATAGCCTAACGATTCCTGATTCAAGAACGGAACAGTCTTTGTTACGTTCCACAACAATATAGAGCTAAGAACGACGTAAACATAAGTTAACATTGTATGCTATTCATGAGCAAATTTAGAGAAATGCATGATGTGTGGATGTGAAATACTCAAAACGAATATAGTTTCTCAAATCCACAATTGACGCATACAGTTTGTAACGAGTGAAATGCACCTAGGGAAGTATAATAAAACATTTGTTCAATAGATTTTAGCTTATAATCTCAAATTCATGGAAGATTTCAAAATCTCTCCTTCCTATAACTTGCACATTTAGAGACAAAAATAGAACAACTATGCAGTTCACAACATCCTTTCATATGTGATTATATTTCCAGAATATCGGGAAGTGATGGTAACGTTGCATCTGGTATCAGGCATGTCAGCTTCCACAACAATATTAATTTATATGATTCCATTTTGCATATATGCAACCGATTCTTTTATATATAACGAAACAAGAAAGAAAGAGATAAGGAGAAGTGCACGCTTACCTTGGGATGCAGCAGACCAATCCTTGACGAGGAACTATAAACTTCAACATGCATTCTTTCATTAGTTGGAGGTTCGTCAAGCATAAACTTAAACTCCTGATCCCATCTAGGATCCCTGTTTTTCCTTACATGCTGTACCAATACAAAAAACTAGGTAACTACATGTAGATTCCAAATACAAAATATTGACATTTTCTTCTCTTGAAGATTTGATCTAAATTAAGCTTAACCAGACATGAAGGGGGGCCACTGCACGAGACTCCTACAGTACAGAAAGGTTTCTTTCCTGACTCGAGCCGGTGACCTCAAAGTCAGAAGACAACATACACGCACAAGCTTTTAATTGCTAATGTAGGAAGAGATTTATTTCATAGGACCGGAATGGCTTGCTACTTGTTGCCTAGAGCGCATTAGGGATAGGAAATTTATCCTTCACCAATTAATGCTTTCATATTTTTCAGAAAACAAAAGGCAGCAAGTAGACACGAACATGCTGGAATAGCTATTGTAGCAAAAATAATCTCATAGAGCTAGACTGACTCCTCACATTTTAACTTTAGAGGCATAAAACACATTTTGAATGGAAAACATCCCCAATGTCTCGAAACAAGGAAAACATGTTCAGTACCAAATAGATACAAAATGTCAAATTTCATTTGCAAAGTCTTGAAAGCTTTTTTTGGGAAACTAAAATAGTAAAAACTTCTCCGAACCAAAAGTGACTCCAGAAACAGATTTTTGTATCCATAATTTCAATCTTAAAAGAAAACATTATGCCAAATCCTATTTCCGTTGTGTACCTTAGTTTTCCTCTCCTGCCCTTGGAAAAGAACCCGGGCATATGGATTAGTGTGGTGCTTTCCTTCAAGATCTTGAGCTTCATGAACTCTAACCACAAGGAGACCTCCACCAGGAGGTGTTCCTTCTGGTGCCTTTTGAACCATCTGTGTATCTTCAAGACCTTGTGCTAGCTCTTCGGCTTTAAAAGGTTTATACGTCAATTCCACTTCGATTTGTCCACGTGATTTCTCATTTCGACTATCATTCAGGTCCATATTTCTTAGGAGCTCAAGAGTCATTACTTTTGACTCATCAGAGGGAAGATCTTTAAGGGGAACTACGTTCATACCCATCTTATCATGCTTGCCAACCTAAGAAACAAAATAGCCAACTTGAGTTGTACAATTTCAAAACAGCGATCAACTTCTGAGAAGTAAAGCCGAAAAAAAAAAATACCTGCTCCCAATCATATACAAGAAGCTCTAAGGCCTGGGTGTCCGGATCTTTAACAACCAAATTAAACTCTTCATTCCATTCAGGGTTCAAATTTTTGTGCTTCACTGTTGTTTTCTTCGACGGGAGCTTGTCGCCAACCAGTTTTAGTTTCACGTAAGGGTCTGATGCACCCAGAAAATCTTTCTTTTTCAGTTTGGTGGCCCTCAGAACTTTGACATTGAGAATACCAACTGGCTTTTTCATCGCTCTGCAAGTCTCAAGATATAAATTAGCCAAAACATAGAATTAGCATTAGGAAATGTCCAAACTAGGTTCGTGAAGTATTCAGAAACTTACTTTGATGGATCCATCATCTGTATTTCAAGGGTTTTCGGCCATAAGTACATATTTGCAACCTGATCCTTGATAATCTCCTGCAAAAATAAAACCCTAAGTAAAAACCATGAACTAAGAAAAAGAAGCTGATGAAGGGTTGAGCATGTGAGAAAGACTTCCCTAATTTGGGATGGAAAACATATTTCATTTTAAAAGTAGCATATCTGTGAATTCACTTCAAACTTAGGCCAACTCATCAACCAGATGAGTAAAACAAAGATGCCAAAAGTATACAATTGCTTTTCCATGTGATTTTGGTCTAATAAGATATGAACTTACTAAGATAACTGATGAATACAAGGCCTACCCACACATCCTAGAGGAAGTACCAAACTTAGAGTTTTCTTCAAAATTATGTGGAAAACACAGCATTCAATTGTATGTCAATTTATTTATTGTCAGATGGATAGATCAGAATGATTAAACCAAAAGAGACAACATAAGAGATTTATACTTTTCTTTCTAATGAACAGGGTTTTGCTAAAGGATTTACATAACCGTCCCCAACATTAAATGAATAAGGTCCCACTAGCAAATCAATGACCAGATATATGAGTGCCGCGTACATGCACTACTGTAACCCAAATAATGGCCTTCAAAAGAAGAAGCGTAATAGTCCTAATATAGAAGGTGTCGGAAGTACGTGAACTTCGACTAAGAGGAAGAAAAAAATCTGTCATTATTCAGATTTCAGGATTCTATAACACAGTTCAAAGTAACAGGATAGCCACCTGCCACCCTGAATCTCAACCAAATTTATAGGGGATCAAACCTCAGTGCCTTCTCGACGAAGGTACAACAATGACTTCTTCTTGGTGTTAATTGACATTCTAGTGACACCAGTATGGCTGTTTTCTTCTCGTTGGCCCTACCTGAGTGTGCCCTCCACCGATTTCATCCCACAACGATAGTGAAATTTTGTTCTTCTTTTTTAATTTGCGGCCTCTAGTAACACCTCGGTGCCTTCTCGACAAAGCTCCAATGACTTCTTGGTGTTATTGACATTCTAGTGACACAAGTATGGTAGTTTTCTTCTCGTCGGCCCTACCAGAGTGTGCCCTCCACTGATCTTCGCCCCACTCTTCGCAACAGTGACTGGCAGCCTCCTCGACAATCTCTTTATCAGATGAGTGTAATTTTTTAAAATAAAATACTCAATTCTCTCAAATCTCATATCCTTTATTCTTCTTCACTTTCTTAATTCTTATTTCTTTCATTCTACTGATTTTTTCTTCCTTTTTTCTTCCTTTCTATATTATTACTGATTGTCCTACATTGCACCAATACTGATCAAGGAACCATAGACCTCTAGGTGTTATTGGCTACGAAAGAGTGCATAGTTTGAAATTGAAAAAGAAAAATCATATCTAAATAAATTTGATAGCATAATAACAAAACATGGAAGTAAAACAAGGTACAGTACCTGCACAAACCTGTAGAGACCAGGTATAGACATAAGATCAGCACCCATCAGCTTCAGACCAAAGTCAACATGTGGCTGCAAAAGCAAAATAAAAACAATTAACACTTTCAAACAAGACCACTACACAACATTCATCAATTGATAATCTATGGCCCCACGTCAAACAAACTGCCAAGAAGTTCCAGAAGGTAGGCTATCCTGAATGCACCAACAGTTAAACTGGAACGTGTAAAGAGTGAGCGTATGCTCAACAACGAGTGTTTATAACTTCATATAATGGATTAAATCCTGTAACCGAATCAATAAAGTCTGTGATTGCTCAGATGATACGTGTTCACTTATGAGCAAATTCAACTGTTTATTCTTTTTGTCCCTCTTTTTTTTTTAATAAAAAATTTTCATTCTTTTTCCAGTGTCTCATATATAAAATCAAGTAGACCAATTTTAAGGTGGCTTGCATACTACAAATTGTGAGTAGCTTACACCTAAATGAGTAAACTGTAGTTGTTATGTAAGGAACTTAATTATGATGAACTTAAGGAGTGCTTTCAATTATGTTTCCAGCACACATGGCCAAATGCAGTTATCTAGCTGCATAGACATTAAATCTGTCTAATGTATGATGACCATAAACGTAAAGGCAATCTGGGTATCTAAAAATATTCACTCATCTTCCATACTCTGTGATGACATGAAAATGGAATGTTTAATATTTGTGTCCTAGAACTAGAAGGTTTCATTTCACGTAGGAGGTGATCCTACAGTGACTTAAAAAGGGCGTGTAACGTTTGTACTCCTGAAGGATTCATGTGATGCAGGAAGTGACTAGAAGATTATGCTAAAAACTCCTACCAACCAAAGACAATATTTGAACTCCTTTTATTGGACACCAATATTACTGCATGCCTGAGCAGCGCAAATATTCAATATATAGTCCAATAACCCAAGCACATTATAGCATAAAGAAGATGTGTTGTGTAAGTGTCATACATTAGAAACAAGAAATTCAGCCTTACAGAAATTTAATAATTCTATCCATTATCACTAACCTTCTCCATGAGAGAGACACAGATTTTCGCAAAACAAGGAAAGCTTGGAACCAAGGGCTTCAGAGTGATACGTGGTGCAGCAAAGACTTGTAGATCCACCACCTGAAATACAATATAACAGAATGCATATGAGCGCTATACAGTGTACATGCCTCAATGAACAATGTAACTTAATTACTTGCAAAGCTGAGCTAGTGAATAACCTGAGCAGTTACTTTCAACCCAAATGCTTTCACAGCAACAATAACATTAGGATTTGCAGCCCATTTAAATGATGGTTCCATAATCAACTCCTTCTCGTCGGTAACATAAACTTTCATACCTAACAAAATTACGTAGAGGAACAGATTAGATATATTTCTCATAATCCTATATCTCTACTTCTATGTCTTCTATGATAAAAGTGTATATTACTGTTTGGTCTAACACCAACGGATGGCATATCAAAAATCAATTTGCTCCCAAGCATATCCATTTGACTGCTTCCACTGGTTTTTTAAATGCTATACGAAGGAAATAGTTCAGCTTACGCACACAAAGCCTTTCAGATAAAAAAAATCAAAAGATCAAAGATAACACAAAAACTAGTTATTGAGGAAATCATTTACAATTTTTACATGATTGTACTTGAAGGCAGAAGTGCTTCAGTACATGACAGCCCTACCCTGCCTTGAAAGTACATTCCGTCTACATGTTTTCTGTTGCTGAGTATTCATTTATACTAAATGCCATGTCTGTGCACATAACTACTGCTGTTGGGAGGTTCGAGGGGAACCACCACAATCCCCCGTCTCACCATAACACCCATAATTATGTCTTCCTCATACGTCCTACTCTCCAGATGATGATAGATACTAGCTTGAGGTATGTTATATTTCTGTCATCAATGTTATGAAAGATACTTGTACAAATACAAATCAGTTGTCTTTAAAGATAAACAATGAGGTACATAACCATCAATGATGTATGGCCAATCCTTCCAAGTTCCTAAATCTCTTTCTTACCCTCCTCACCCCCTTGAGGAAGATATACTTTTAACAATCATTAGTGTGACATACTTTCCAAAGCTAGGCAGCCAAATCCTCCAACAACTAGGCCCACTGCAGATGCTAGGGCAGCTCAGTGTTGAGAATTTTCTACAGCGCTAAAACAGTGTTCTAAGAAAACCCTAACCATTATATACTCCTACATAACAATAAATCAAAAGAGCTTGCTAGTCAAATCCTACACCATATCATCTTATCTCTGATGACAAGGAATTATTACAATTGACAACGATACAATACAGCCAGTGCTACTAACATACAATGTGGGAGCATAAAGAAATTATCAATATATGTATTAACATCTACAACTAACCTTGAAAAGTTGGTGGTAAGGACCCTAAAGTAAGTGATTCAAATTCAACAGAATCAATTTTATATTTCGGAATTTGCTCTGCAATAATTGGCTTTGCAATAGTCTTTGCGGTCTTGCAAATTGCCTACATGGAAAAGAAACGGGTCGAAACTAATGAGCACAAACTAATAAAGGAAGCAACCCATGTTTAATTAGAATTATAGGTGGATGAGGTTAAAGAAACCTTGTCAAGGTATGGCCACATTTTCTCAATAAACTTGTTTAGCCAGTCAACCTTCACACAAAAGGAAGAAAATATCTTATCAAGATACAACAGAGCCAAGATTCGATCAACAGAGGCCCAATAACAAAGTCGCGAGCACTAATAACATACCCGATCATAATCTGGATTTTTGACCCAGAGGGGTATCTCAGGAAGCAGCCGCTGCAAGGTTTCCGAGTCTTGCTCAACCAATGGACGAATAACTGGATCCTGACCAACCATTAGAATACCAAATGATTTTTCACTCTCTGAGTAAATTTACAAGGTAAAATAAAATATATCATACTATACAAACATATACTCCCTTCATCCCAAAATGAAGGTCCTATTTCCTTTATGATAAGTTAGTTACACATAAAATTACCATTAATATCTCTACGGTAAGTATGAACCACTTAATTTTTATACAATATAGTCGTATGAGGGTACATGAAGGAAAGTTAATCAGTAATAAAATCACCCCTAATTAATACAAAGAAGGGGGGACTTTGGAATGGAGGAAGTATAATGTCCTTCCAATCTTATAGATCCTACATTAACCAATACTGGCTACAAAAGTTAATGTCTTACCAAGAGGTGAGAAAATTCTATCATTCTAAAAAGTTATGATTCCAAGTCTCTCCAAGTAATCTTAGAATTGGTGATTCATTGTTGCAGCAAGAAAACTCAGGGCCAGTGCATTTCAGTGTTTTCAATATCAAACATTCTTTTAATGTCATCTAGGAAAATCTGTAAAACCTCACATAGCACAGATGATTGCCTCTAAGTGTATAAACTTCTTGCAGTACCTACAATGTCTGACAACTGAAGTAGAACACACCTCACCATCCTATATGAATGGAAGATGACAGCTGAAGGATAACTAACCCACTTAAAACATAAAAGGCACTAAGACTTATAAGTAAACTAAGTCTAAACTTAGGGCAGAAAAGGATCGACTACCTTTTACCAGATCCATAAGAGTTCAGTATGAACTGAACCTGTATCTTCCAGATACACCTACTATTGTAACCTAAGAAGTAGAATTACAAATCCCCACAACAATCAGTTTCTTTGGCTTTTCAATATATATGGTCAATCTATATGAACATCAAACTTAGCCCAATGTTTTCATGGTGCCCAAAAGCCAGACATCAGTTTCTTCTCATTTGTTCATCTTCAGCATTCCCACAATAGGACCAGATCCCGTTCCCATTAATTGCCTCTTCAACCTTCCTATTATCATTCCCATCCCAGCCCACACACCAAAGTGCTTCATCTTTTCAATACAACAGGGTTGCTTTTCATCATGATAACAAGCACCAACCCCCCACCCCACCCCCAATTGCCACCAATATACAATATGAAACAAAATCAATAGGGAAAAAACACATTGCACATATACCATATCCTGAATCTAAAATTTCTAAATTAGTCATCCCCTACAAGAAAATTAAATCCATTTTCCCCATATAGTAAGCCATTCTAGATTTGTGAACAAGAAACAAAAGTAAGGTACCATGTTTTCTTTTCTTTCAGCAAGCAAACATCTCAAACAAACATTCAAATCATAAACGATGTTAGGATCGGCAACACAAATCATTCAGCAAAAATCTTAGTACACAATAATCTTCTCTTCAAATCTTAGAACAGGAAGATAAGTGGACAAACCTTAACATCAGTAGGCTGGAAGTAGATGAACATGACATAGCCAATCACAAGACCCCCAGAAATCCCAACTCCAAATCCACACAAACCCAACACAACACTGACAAAACCCATCTCAAAACTTGCTCTCTATTTCTAGTCTCAATTCCCAAACAAAACAACCCAAAATCACAGCTCTCTACTTCTTACTCCAATCCACAAAACCCAGAAAAACCCACTTCTTAGATCTTGAATTCCTCTTCAAATCCCATTTTTTCCCTCTACCCAAAATCCAAAAAAGAACAAAAATTGAAAATGTCAAGAAAAAAACTTGATAGAATATAATGACTGGCTTGGCCTTGTCCTTGTCCGATCTGTGCAACTTTTTACAGGTGTTCAATTTTCAGATTCTTTTCCTTTCTTTTACCAAATGTGGAAGCTAGTGAAAAAGATCGACACCACAGGCCACTAGCCAGATGGATTTTAAACTTGGGACTCGCTCCATGAAAACGACGGCTGGTTTGACGAGAACTACGAAAACGGAATTTGACAAGAACAAGAAGAAAAAGAAACAGTCCGGGCATTAGGGTCCGAAGCAGTGTGATCAATGACGTGGCTTCAAACGGTTGGATGAGATGATAAAGCTACCAATGGAGAAGACACACGTGGCGTAACTTCTAGGGTGCAGTGAAGTTATTGTGGACTTGCGCGCTTGGGATCAGCTCGGTCTTACCGACATCAACTGTCTGCAGGGGCGGACCCAGGATTTTCAAAATACGGGGTCAAAAATTTTTTTTCATGCGTTCTAAATAATGTTCGGAA
>JAYMTH010001046.1:0-16523 GCA_036897465.1 Pelargonium australe | reverse complement strand
TTATGTCGGGATGAGATCAACGATGTAGGTGCTATTCTGTTTTTAGTTCCTAGATGTTTGTCTGGTTTCTTTAGAAGTTATGGTGTTTCTCGTTGTAACTTCTGTTTTGATTGTTTTGGAATAATAATAGCATTATTCTCATTAAAAAAATAAAGCTTTTGTTTGAGTGCAAAAGAAAATATTAGTTATATCATGGTTTTAATTTTTAATCCAAATTATTGCATATAATTGTATTCTAAATACCCCCAAAACTTTCAATAATCCAAATCTGTCGGTTATAAGTTACACAAATATTTGTGGTATATAATTGTCAAAAGCTTGACATGCATGTTTTAGGCTTTTAGCTATAACTTACTTTAGTAAAATGTTTTGTGTCACAATCATTGGAATAACACTCGATCATTTGTATATAATTTCAAGAAAGAAAAAGAAAATTCATGCCACGCATTGTGGAATATGATGTGTTTGGTCCAAGCAAAACAACACATGCAGGCAATTTGGATTTGAGTTCGTGATTCTATTGTACGGATTAATTTTAAACAATTCGACTAATTTGTTATTCGTATCAGATTTATCTTACAAAACATGGATTGTATTTTATTGGAAAAATTCACTTGTTTCAATCAAAGAAATATATATTTTTTTTAATCTCATTCAAATCGATTGAGTTGTTGAATCGAATTACTCATTATTAATCTGGATCAAACAAGTCGGATGCGAAATCTAAATTACCATCTCAGTATGGAAAGATGGTTATTTGAGAAATTAAGTCCATATTCATAAATTTAATTATAACCAAATTAATGAACTATCGGTTCCTCTTTTAATGGACATACCAAGATTTGATTTGATTTGAAAGAGCCAATAATATATATTGGTGAGTTAATTTATTAATTAACATGCTTTGTTTTTTCTTATTACAGCTATATAGATAAGATAGCTATGAAAAGGAGTTGTTATTTGGAATGAAGTAGTCAATCAAGCAACTGAGTTGAATAGTAATTTGCTTTTCCTTAGTTCAAGCTAAGATTTGCTCCTTCAATTTTGGTTCCATGCTATTAGCATGCATTGCAATAAAGCAAAGATCAAGTTGATTTGTTTGGTACATTATTGGGCATTATTGTCTCAATAGCCATCGACAATCGATTGAGGTGGACATTTTCCCGCTTTTGAAACAGATGGAGTATTTGAAATCACGTGCTATGATACAAGTGTTTAACGCTGATTGTTTTTCTAAAACTACAGTTGATGAAAACTGGTTTGTTTTAATTTTTTTTGGTAATGTCATGTCACAAATCAAAGTTTTAGATTTTTCGAGTTTCATATCCTCAAATAAACCAACATGTGCCTCTCCAACGTGAGAATAAATTTAATGTCGATCCAACCTTTTTTTTCATTAATGAATTTATACTTACAATTAGCGATGATGTGACATATGGCATTTAATGAGCATATTGATGAATACATGGATGGCGACAAGGAAAAAGAAAATCGATAGATTAATCATGAGTCCTTGAGTGGTTCGGAGTCCCCATATATGCAATTAGTTGTCCTGTAACCACAAGTGACGTAATAAGAACATAAAAGGTTGTCCTGTAAACCAAATTATTGTTCACGTCTCATTAGATGATGAATTTTATGTATAAAATGAATAATCTTTCACTTTATTGATTCCTAGCCTTTTGAACTTCGAAATAACCTCTAAACTCTCCAAACTTTGATTCTTATGATATTTCCCTAACTTGGATATGTTGAACAACTATAGCAAGCACTGCTTGCTCCTAAATGATATGGGCACGCTTGAATTACTCTCGAACTTCAATAGCTGAAATATTGAATGTTTAGCCGAGACATGCCTTCATTAATGCGCCTTGTTCACAATTAGTCGAATTGTTTCAGATTAATTTAAACTCATTCTGATTTTAAATTTAGGTCGAATCGAAACAACACAATTTAAAATTTGACCGAAATTTAGTCAACAGTGAGTTCCGATCCAAATCGTTAGTCCTATGAAAACCCTACCAACATGTATAATTGATTGAACTAAATTATCATATATCACTGAACTGCTACACTTTGACTTGTCAATTGATTGATGCTGGTGGCGGCAACAACTGTTTAATTTTATATTATATATTCGTTTATTAGTACCATTATTATGCATGCATGATTAGATATTAGAATTGGTGGATAAAAATCATATACTATTCAAAATACTAATTTTTGTTCCTCAACGGGACGTGTATAAAAAGGAGCTTGTTCTCTCTATAGTCTACACAATTTCACTTCTTGATTTGCCAAAAATAAAAATAAAAATGAGAACACATCTTTTGTTGTTGGTTTGTGTGGTGGTTTCTTGTGCGGTTTTTGGAGCTTGCCAAGGAGGCTCTCTCTCCAAGAATTTCTACAAGAAAACATGTCCAAATGCCGAACAAATCGTCCAGAACATGACTTGGGCTCGCACTGCTAGCAATCCAGCATTACCCGCACAGATCATCAGAATGCATTTCCATGATTGTATTGTTAGGGTATGTGTATTTTATTATTATATGAATTTGAACTTGTGACCTCAAGGTTGCAGAGTAATGACGATAGACATTGTGTGCTTGTGTATGTGTGATTTCAGGGTTGTGATGCCTCAGTATTGTTGAACTCGACTGCAAACAATACTGCAGAGAGGGATGCAATTCCGAACCAAAGTCTAGGAGGTTTTGATTTCATTGATGCTGTGAAGGCTCAACTTGAGTCGGTGTGCCCAGGAGTTGTGTCATGTGCTGACATTGTGGCCTTGGTTGCCAGAGACGCTGTCTCATTTCAAGTAAGTGATATACATATATACTCTAATATAGTTATAAAAAAAAAGTATTAGTTGAGTCATTCACTTATTAGTTATTTATTGTTTGAGTTTAGAGTTAAAGTTTAATCGTTGTCTCCATTTGGACCTAATAATCTGTCTGACTTGCATTCCGATTTAGTCCAATATTCATTTACATGTATGGTCCACTCTGTCTTATTCAGTTTGCACGTGACGGGGGTGTGTCACTGTTTTGGTATACTAATCGACTGTCTTGCTTCCCAACTTAGTCCACATATCTCTTATCCAACATGCACGTGATGGGGTGTTTGGGCATAATAATCGTTTGTCTTGCTTCCCAACTTAGTACACCTATCTCTTATCCAACCGACATATGAGGGTGGTATTTATAGTAATTTGTTTGTCTCCCCGAGTTCACTCTCTTTTATCGAGAATGGACGCTAGGGAGAGTGTTTGGGCCTAATAAGATGTGTCTTACCTTCGACTTAGTCCACCTATCTTTTATCGATCCACCTTGCACGTGAAGGAGTGTTTGAGCAGAATAACTTGTTTATTTTGTCTCTCGGCTTAGTCCACCTTTCCACGTGCACGTTCCGCTCTCTCTTATCCGGCTTGCACACGAGCTTAAAATCTTAGCATTTGAATTGGTTTTGCAGTTCCAAAAATCAATGTGGGAGGTGCTCACCGGCAGAAGAGACGGCACCGTGTCGCTGCAATCGGAGGCTCTCCGGGACATTCCTCGACCCACCTTCAACTTCACCACACTCAAGCAAAGCTTCGCCAACAAAGGCCTCACAGTCCAAGACCTCGTCGTATTATCAGGTACAAAACACACTCAACGATCATTTCAAGACTCAGATCAGTAACATAACAGTCTCGGTTGTTACGCTTGCTTATAACTGAACTTTTTTTTTTTTACAGGTGCACACACAATCGGAGTTGGGCACTGCAACTTTTTCAGCAACAGACTCTACAACTTCACCGGAAAAGGAGACCAAGACCCTTCCCTGAACGCCACCTACGCGACGTTCTTGAAAACGCAGTGCCAGAACCTCACCGACACCACCGCGGTTCCGATGGACCCCGGCAGCGCCACCGCCTTCGACACCAGCTACTACGCCAATCTCCGGCAGAACAAGGGAATGTTCACCTCCGACGCGGCTCTGCTCACCAACAGTGTCGCCGCAAAGCACGTAAAGGAGCTGCTCGACACGAATGGTTTCTTGACGGAGTTCGCGCAATCGATGAAGAGAATGGGAGCTATTGGAGTCCTCACTGGCTCTTCCGGTGAGATTCGAAAAACATGTGGTGTGGTCAATTCTTGAATTCGACCATTTTTTGGGATTGAATTGTGTTTAATAATTATTTGTTGTTCGTTAATTAATGAAGCTGTCGGTGTGGCAATCACCAATAAGGTTGTGTTCCAGGTTTGATGTATCATAGTATTTGTAACATTTTTTTTTCCCGAATAATAAGATTTTGTGTTTATATAATATTAAACCCTGTTTATTTTATTTTATTTTTTTTATTCTAATAAAGAGCTTCAATTAATATTGAAAAAGCTTACAAAGTTGATATTATTACACTCCCATGAATTTGATCTACCTAATCTATCAAGACTAGCTAGATGATGAGCAGAGGCGACCATGTTTCTTTTTACAATAAAAAATTTGTCATTGAGAGGGCAAGAGAAAACTACATGGGTGATGTCCGCCATAGCCGCCCTGCAGTTAGCCTAACCAATACTGAAACCCTCCTCACGCTGAGTGATCGCTTTGTGTATCAAATTAAAGACAATTTGTAAGAATACGAAAATTAGATAAATTATGAATCATAATAAAGTTGCATGCATTGAGAACTGCTTAGAACTTTGCACTGAGGGCATTTGTAGCAGCCGACGGGCTACAAAATCTAGCAAGGGGAACACCACTTTTGTTTTGAATCTCCCACTCTATTCCGGGCTGATTGTCTTTCTAAGAGCAATCACAAATGATAAAGGTCTATACTAATTTGGTCACTGAAGCTATATTTAATACTATATTTTAAATTAGAGTTGTTCATTTGTACGTTTGTATTCATGATGAGGCGAAAGTAGACAGTGTGTTGCACGAATAAACACAAACACGATGTGTGTAACAACCACGTCAAACATTGGACGCGAATGTGACACGTTAATGAACACAATATGTTTAGCGTGATAACTAAATCAGTCGTGCTAACATGACATGATTAACGCGAACGCGATCCAACACATAGTGAAACCAACGTGTTCGATAGGACACTATTCAACACCTTTTGGCGCGTTATTGGGATTACTATCTAATTTACAATTATACTATGATTATGCAAGTGTGTCACAACACGATTAATTAATTATGTGTGCGTGTTTTAAAAATTTAACAAGAACACAACACGATTAGAAAATGCGTGAGTCAAAAAACACTAATTTTGCAATATATTTATGACAATAAATGTAACAAAAAGTTAAATTAAAAGATTGGTATGAGCCCAATGGCACAAGAAGTCGGTCTATAGGCCTAATTATTAACGGCCCAATCATAGTTAACCAGAAGGCCCATAAAAGCCCATTCTCAAGGCGGTCGCGGTGCATAATGAAGAAAAAATTGGGGGTGAAACACTAACCGGCGTCGTTTCGAGTTTATATTCGCCATAAAATTACTTCCGTGCCCAGTTCATCTTCTTGGCTAACACGAAATTCCAATTCGAAGAGTAAAAACCTTTCGTCTCCAAAATTCTCTGGAAACAGTTCGTGTCAGCACAGAGAACACTATAAATTCTCCACCTCTCACCGTCATTACAGCCACCAACACTCTCAGTTCCGTCGCCGCCGTCGCCGCCGCCGAGATGATGATCAGGATCCGAAGCCGTGACGGCCTGGAGAGGGTCAAGGTCGACAATCCCAACACCACAGTGTCCCAATTCAAAACCCTAATCGAGAACCAGCTCCAAATCCCCACCCACAACCAAACCCTATCCACCAACCAGAACCTCCTCCTCGCCAAATCGCAGGACGATCTCCTCAAATTCACCGACATGTCCAACCCTTCCACTCCGCTCTCCGCCCTCAGTATCTCCCACGGCTCCATCGTCTTCCTCGCCTACGAGGGGGAGCGCACCGTCGCCGGACCCGCCGTCTGTCCGGCCGGGTCCTTCGGCCGGAAGATGACCATGGACGACCTCATCGCCAAGCAGATGAAGGTCACTCGCCAGGAAAACGCGCATTGCGAGCTGATCTCGTTCGATCGGGACTGCGCCAATGCGTTTCAGCATTATGTGAACGAGACGCTGGCGTTTGCGGTGAAGAGGGGAGGGTTTATGTACGGGACGGTGTCGGAGGAAGGGAAGGTGGAGGTGAATTTCATATACGAGCCACCGCAGCAAGGGACGGAGGAAAATTTGCTGCTTTTGAGGGATCCTGACGAGGAGAAGATGGTGGAGGCTATTGCTATTGGTTTGGGGATGAGGAAAGTTGGGTTTATTTTCACTCAGACTATTAGTCAGGACAAGAAGGATTATACTTTGTCGAACCGAGAGGTGCTTCAGGCTGTGCAGTTACATGCTGAGGGTGAGCTTAAGGAGTGGGTGACGGCTGTGGTGAAGTTGGAGGTGAATGATGATGGAGCTGCTGATGTGCATTTTGAGGCGTTTCAGTTGAGTGACATGTGTGTTAGGTTGTTCAAGGAAGGGTGGTTGGAGACTGAGATTGGGCCTGATGATGATCCGAAGCTATCGAAGATGAAGAAGGATGTGGTTGTTGGAGTCAAGGATACTAAGGAGGTTGATAATGATTTCTTCTTGGTTTTGGTTAAGATTTTCGACCACCAGGTGCGTAAACATCATTTTCCTCGGTCTCTGTTGCTTGCACTATGTTCACATGTTATTGTCTTTTGTAGCTCTATATATGATTAGCTTCTTGTTGTCATTATTTATTTTGTTATGGTAAGGTTAAATTGTGTCCAAACCCTTTAACATCATTCCTTTGACAATGGAAACCCTTTAACATCATTCCTTTGACAATGGACTAGGACGCCATTATCCACTCTAGTAAAAAATGTTGTAACTTTACCCAATGAGCTTTTAAATGAGTATCCAACTCCTCAATCTTCATGCTTGAGGGTGGTCTGGCGGGGTGTGAAAAAAACACTAGTGCATATTGTTTATGAAAAATCGACTGTGTTGTTCTTGTCCGTTTGTGCTGAATATCAGTTAAGCACCTTGTTTGAAAAAGCAGCTGACGTCTTGGACTAGCAAATTTGACATCCTTTGAATGGAAACTAACTCTTAGTTGACAATGGAATACCACTTTTTTGGTTGAGGGCATGCGTAGCAGTTAGCTTATTCAGAATGATATTAATTTGTATTTTGAACAAACAAGCTAGTCCTTGTGGTTACTGAGACTGAATACTCTTTATCACGACAAATTTGCACTTCTTTTGCATGAAATTTTGTCATCTCTAGGTATAGGGTTCAGAAACTTGGGCATGACAAGACAACATATTATCTGTTCATATTATCAAGACAAGCTTGGCATTCCTTGTGTTGGGACATTGTCCAAGCTAATTTACCCTTAGAGAGTTAGTAGGTTACGGAGTGTACTGTGTAGACCATCCAGTCTAATTTCTACATATGCTGTACTACTCTGTATTGTACAATATTGTAGGATGAAGGCCTTGGTTTGAGGGGAATGTAGAGTTAGCTCAATAGGGATTAGGGACAATAGAAGAGTTTGTGGTTTGTACAAATGAAGTTTTTATTTCACTTAGTGTGGACATCATCTCATGTCAAATGTGCTTGTATTATTGAGGATTAGTATAAGTAGTTTAATGATTAGAATAACATTCTAGCCTCAAAGATCTTGATCTTTTATCCAATGCATGGGGATTCAACCACTGTTGTGCCTAGGGGCTAGGCTCACCCTCAAATAATTTAGATATTGAGTGTCAATCTTCTTTTCTTGACTCTTTTTTTGGGGTGAAACTCTGATGGTTAAATAAATATTTTAACCTAGTTGGGGTTTTATTTCCTTGTTTTGCTCACAAATTTTGTTGATATTTCCATGCTGTGGCTGAATCGTAGAGTGATAAGATCTTCACTTTTAACTTTTAGTAGGCAGGGGTTATTCTTGTTAGTAGTAGGATCTGGTTGGATTCATAGGGCTTTGAGAGAGCCTGAAAGGCTGTTGCTTGGATCTTGTACTTACTATTTGGAAGATACATTTGGCAGCAGTGCATAATTTTCAATGCATGACTATGGTTGCTCAGCTGCACGGATAAATTCACTTAATTGTTGTCTCCTGTTTTGTGATCTTCCTTGTAGATATAGAGTTTTTATTTAACCAATTTTTTTTTTCTTTATTTCCTGAGGGGTAGTTTTATGAAGAAAGTATTTTTCTAGTGATCTAGGAACTTACTGATCCATGTTGGAAGCATAAAAAATATGTTGTTGGTTATAAATGAAACATGCAATAGAGCATAAGAGTCACGTCTTTTCCCTTACTAATGTAGTTTTGCTGTTATAATGATTGTGTGTATGTGATTAGTGATCTTTGTGTTTTCTGCACTGCAAGGATGGGTCTTCTAATGTGAACTTTTATTTTAATGCAGGGCCCACTTTCATCAACCTTTCCAATTGAGAACCGGATTACACCTGTGACAATGAGGGCATTAAAGAATCATTTGGACCGAACAAAGAGTCTCCCATTTGTGAAGCGTATTTCTGATTTCCACTTGCTGCTGTTACTGGCCAGGTTCTTAGACCTGAGTGCCGATGTTCCTGCCTTGGCAGAGTGCGTACAGACGCAGACAGCAATACCCGAAGGTTACAAACTCTTAATCGAGTCCATGGCTAGTGCTTCTTGAAGTTACTTGTGTGCTCGTAATGAATGAGTGATGGTGTCATACCCATGGGGATATAATTTCACCGAAAGCAACCTAGCTCTACTCTTGCCTAGTTCGTTGAAACGATCTCGAGTGATGCTATTAATGCGCACTCAAGATTTGGATGATGGGTATCATGCCTCTGCAGATTAATTTACAAAATGATGTTTAACTCTTGCAGTTCATGTAACTTTGGTTGGTACATTCAATCAGTTTGGATATTTATGCTTGTGAAATGAGGATTTGTTGATAGATCATTGCTTTTGGTGATATTGAACTCGTAAAACCTATGCCGCCCTCATAAAACTTGTCAAAACTTGTAAGGCTTAAATTTCATGTTTTTCATGCAAGTATCTAACAGAAATAGATGTATGGTTTTGTGATGCACACAAATTAAGATTACAAACTCAAATTACTCTTTAAGGATACATGTAAGGAATAATTTTCCACAGGCTTAGTTGAGCCAATGTTCACAACTTTGTATGCATAATGGGTTTATGTGCTAATTTGATCTTGAGCCAAAAGTAACACTACTAAAAAAATGTAAAGAGTTGTACCAAAAAGTTTATTTTGGAGTAATACGACTCTAACTATGAGGATGTATAAATTGTTGAAATGACGTATATGGGCATAAAGTATTAAGAACAATTTAATAACATCACTCACTACGTATACTCTCATACGATGTTAATCATAATAAATAACAATCAACATATTCATCGATTGAGTCGTTCAACTTCATCGATACAACATTTCACAAGCCGGTAAAACGTAACAGAATCAGACTACTCAATCTACATTTTATGAGGCAAGAAAGATAACTTAAGTGTTATCTCTTGTCCTTCAAGGAAGCTAAAAAATTCACAAGAGGCAAGAGCTCCTATAAGATTTTGCCTCGTTTAAATCACCATCATATGCATTCTACTGAACAATCTAGTGTAGTCCTTTTGCATACGCGACACCTTATTTAAGAATGCACTAGTGTTACCGAACAAGCACAAGGCGAGTTGACTAAACTAGCTCACTTACAAAACGAAAGTTTTGACCTAAAACTAAAACAGCCTAAAAAACATTCCCTCTCTTCCCGCTCCTCCATTCCATTCCTATTTCTATATGATTCGTACCCATCCTAATAAATTTATATGTACCCCATAGAATCAAATGTGCTTTAGGAATGACTGAGTTTGTAGCATACTGAGTTCAAATCTACTGAAACATGTGCAATATTTGTACAAGTACATCCATTTCAACCATTGTCAATGGCGAAAAGAACCCGGGAAATATTGATTTGCTGAGCATTTTCATCTCGAAACTTCTTGAATTACACTGCTAGAACAAAAGGGGTTGAATGAAACAGCAAACAAAAAAATCATCTCATTTATTTGTTTGCAATAGAATGATTGCAGGACTAAGTAATATGAATAAGAACAGTATAGCCAGAATCATCATATTGGAAGAATTGAAGAAATTATTAACACCAAAGAGCAACAATGGTTTCAGGATACACAACCAAATTAGATGAATCCAGTTTATGCATGAATTTTGTGACATTCAAAAGAGCTTTTGTGATTCTAATTGGCACAATCCTAACAAGCTTCAATTGATACAAAATCAAAAAACAACAAATCAGCAATGTCAAATGCTTATGAAACTACATATCCCGACAATATGGATGTATATTCTGAAGAATAAGGTACATGGATTAAAAACCGATGGACAAAAACACGAATGACATCAATTCCTGAAGTAGCAAAGCTGAAATTCATTTAAAAAGGACACAAATAGAAGCATACATTTAAATTCTGAAGAAACAAAATTGCAAAAATTCTATTGTAATTGAAGTACCTTCTGAAAAAACAGAAAAGCACTCAAACTTCATCTTCTTCCGGCAATCCTAAGCAACGGTGAAATTATTCCCTGTATCTCTTGCAATGATTGTTGTATCCTAATCTCCTCCTGAACGGCCCGCTTAAGGTTTCTAACAAGCCCCATCAAAGCTTCAGATGCTTTAATATCTTCAGCCCTTGTCTCGAGAACCTTCCTAGTCAATCCCATTAGCAACCCCGAGAATCTCGCAATTGTTGAGTACTTCTGCAAGAACTTCAATAGCAACCCGAGCTCCACTGTATCCAAATTCGAAACACATTTCAAAAGTTTCTTCCTCGCTACCAATTCCTCCATCACAGCCACCACATTTTCAGAATTCTTGCCACCTAACACAGACACCAGAGCTTCCTTGTGCCTAAACTTCTTCAACAGCTTATCATGTTCCGTCAATTTCACCTTTTTGGGTCTCATAACCAAGTAATCACTTTCCGATGGCTTCTCGCCCTGCCCTCGGTGAAAGTACCTGAAATTCGAAGGCCTCAAAACCTGCCTCCTCGGCTCTTCCCCGATACTCCCCAAAATCGGAAATGTCCCCAAACCACCCTCCTCGCTTTCCTTCACCTTCCTCTTCCCAGCATATATAACCCCATTCGCACTCCCAATGACCCGAGTCATAGAATCCGGCGAAAACCCAATTGACAAAAGAGGAGCTGGGAACCTCATTGAGTGAGTAACCTTCATTTTTGCATAATCGAAGACCTTCAAGTACCCGTCTAGTGCCACACTCATAATCCGATACTGCAGTGACTCGTCGCCACTAGTTTTCCCAACCTTACCAACACAAATCGAAGTGATGGTCTTGTTATGACTCTCCATTGAATGGACCATCTTGCCACCACCCATCAAATCCCAAATCTTCACCGAGTTCCCACCTGCGGTTGCAATGAGCCCACCGGACGGCAAGAAAATCACATCCTCCACCGGCTTTCCATGATTCACCTCCATCACCGACCTCGAATCGGTTCCTCTCACATCCCAAAGCTTGACCGTATGATCATACGACCCAGTAACAAACATCTCCATACTCACCGGCGAGCAATCCCCACACCTCACATAGTCCTTGTGACCTTGCAGGTTCAAAATCGGAGTCTCGCCGGCAACATCCCAGTACTTGACCAGAGCATCATCGCCGCCGGATACCAAATGGAGCTTGTCCAGAACTGGGTATTGGACGAACCGCACCGGGCGGGTGTGGGACCGGAGGCGACGAAGAGTGGTGCGAGTATTGACATCGAAGACCTGGACGAGGCCGGAGAGATCGGCGGCAGCTAGGAGGAGGCCGTCGGACCGGAACGAGGAGCACGAAACGACGTCTTTGAAGGAGGAGATGGTGGAGGTGGCGGAGAGCGATTGTGGGTTGTAGAGGGTGAGGGTGGCGGAGTGGGCGGCGGCGAATTTGTGAGGTGGGTTCGGCGAGAAGGAGAGGGACGGGACTGAGACAAGGCCGGTGATTTGCTCGTTCTTGAAGGAAGACCAGTACTTGGATTCTGGGGTTTTCGAGGGGGTTTTGGATTTGGGTTTTAGCTTGGGCTTTACTGGGAAGGTCTTGGAGAGGCTCTGGTGTTGAGGTTCTTCCATTGGAGCTTCAAGGTACAGCAATGGAGGTTGGTTCTGGCTGTTGCTATGTGTGCGCTAGGGTTTTGGTGCCAATTCAGGGTTTTGTGAGAATGTAGAGACAATGAAAATAAATAAATTAAAAATACTATCATGGGCTCAAATCGATTATTGTGTTTGTTTGGGCCTTTATTGGGCCGGACCACTGTTCGGCCCAAAATATTACTATGGGCCTAATTTGACAGAATATTTTTATTTTCCAAAATATATGAGACAAGACCCTGGTACATGAACATATATTATTTTATTTTTTTGAAAATGGTACGTGAACATATTTAATGTGAAAATATGTCACATTTGTTAAGTTTTTTTTGACAAATACATGCATGTATTTTTAATTTTAAACAATTAAGTTTTACCAAAAATGAATTTTATGTACATTCACCCAAAATTCATGCACCAAAAATATGTGCATGTCTCAAAATTTGTTTTATGCAAATAAATATTTTGAGCATTAAAGTGATTTGTCACATTATTCTATTTGATATAATAAGTTTACCGCTCGTCGTAGTGAATGTATTTATGTGAAATTATAACCTATAATACGTCTCGTTAAATTATGATATAATTGAATAAATAGTTGATGCGCCTTTTAGATTTAGGTTAAAGTGTCATATTAAGACGTGTTGTCATTTTGTCCGCTTGTTATAAAATTTACATATAAATGTTATAAGTTTGAAGTCCCGGGGAAACAAAATTTGAGGCTTAAGCCATTGTTATTGAGTTCTTGGAACTTGCACAATGGTAGCACGGTGTTAAATGAAGATAGGGTCATGTGTACCCAAAAAATCGTCTTCAATGGTAAGAATAAAAATTTACTCTAGAAGAATCTAAACAACACTTCTATATGGAGGATTCTAGAAGTAGTGAGAAAATAGAGGGAAACTCTCGATATAAATTATGGAATAATCTTCCTTTATAAAGGACAGTGTATTATACTCACAAATCAAACTCGATATTCGTTGTTGGTGTGATTGGTTGTTGCCTTGTTTGTGATGTGAAGCTTTTCTAAAGCTCTGGGTGCCGCACGTGATTGCTTGGTGAGATTCAGAGCTCATGCAAGATATTCAAGCATAACAAGTAAAATGGAATCACTAAGAACATTTATCGATTTGGGCAACGTCACAGTCTCCTAGCAAGGAGATAAAACTTGGTGGTGACCAAATAAGATGTAGATTTTTAGGTTAATTTTATTATAATACTCGAATTAATTTTATGAGTTAACATTTTTAATACTATAATAAAATTAAAAATGAAACGTCGCGTAAATAACATGGGCACAAAACTAGATTAAATTAAAAATAATTTCTTAAAGTAACGGATCACACATATCTTCACCAAACTCGATATTCACGCCACATTACCTAAGTGCGTTTTAAACTAAACAAATCAAATTATCTCAATTAAGATATATTATTAACTCGTAATAATAAAGTTTCGTAACATTTATAAAACTAGTAAACCGCATTGAGAAAACACAGGGACACACAAATCTATGGGAGAAATAGTTTGTTGATTTGTAATATAGTGAATATTTGAGAAAAGATTGCAAGCTTGCTTGCTTGTTTTGTAACATTTGCGACTATTCTTCGAAAGAGAAGTCATGACGGCGCGACCTAAAGGAAGAGGAAGGCGATTGGACATTGGTGAATGTTCTCGGAAGCTGCTGAAAGGGGTGCGAACATGGGTACGACCAAGAGATCTAACTCCAACCACCACTGAAAGGTAAATTCCTTATATTTGATATGTGCGCAACAATCTAGCGAAAAAATTATGATATATCGAGTTATTAATAATTATTTAGTTAAGTAGAAGATATGTAATCTATTGAAAATTTATTTCAGATCTATTTGAGATGTTGATTTAGAGGTGCAAGTAAAGAATAACTATTAGTCGATTTAATCGAGTGTATTTTAGAGGTAGAAATGTGACAATTCAAATCAATTCATGTTTTAGTTGGTCTTTCTTTCTTATTCGAATATTTGGGGCAATTTGTGTTTGATTTAATAGTTGTTTCTTCTTATTCATTTATTTGATGTTAATTATTTGGTATATACAAATATACATATCGATTATATGTTGATTAAACGAACATTTGACTAAAACGGAGGCAATTTTTGAAGTTCTTTTAGTTTTAAACGTAGGTTAATATACATAACCCTCTTTGCACTCTTTTCCAACAATTTTACTGGATGTGACTTGATTTGAATGTAATATGATTGTTTTTGAGACATACTCCAAATTCATATGCATTTTTGTTTAAAGACAGCGTTTTTTGTTCCATTTGTCAAGAAATTGATTGTGCACGAGTTACTAACATTTATTAATTTTGTTACAACATATTATGGCAAAGGTACAATTTGAAATGTTCATAGCTAACTAACTTCTCCTAAGTATTTTTTTTAACATTTTAAAAAACACTCGGTTTGAGAACAAATTAAGGATTTATTTTATACTCTTTTTTATCCGAGTAATTCAGTTGCATGTAATTTAAATTAAGCGCCAAATGATGATTCATACTCTAACTTATCTATTTCATAACCACTTCATTTAAATTAAGCATCAAATCAATTGTATGAACATCAAAATATGTCACATTTTTAACAGTTCACAATTGATATTTTAGTTCATTAAACACAACAAATGAAGATAAACAAAATCTAATTGATAATTTAACATTTAGAGTTAATCATTATCATAGAAAAAAACCTAATTGCACAAAAAAAAAATCCCAATTAATTAGATTATATAATATCCCAAATTAATTAGCTTCACTAATCACTCATCTTAGAGACTATAAATAGAGTCACTATCACAAGCGCAGCAGAGAAAAATAGTGGATTTTATTTTAAGACAAAAAAAAAATGAAAAAAGAAAAAGAAAAACACTAGAGTGTGTCCTTTTTATACACATTCCTTCAAATCCAAATCTTTACCGCGAAATTTTCTACCATTTTCCTTCATTTTCTTGGCGCTCAATTCTCGTTTTCAAGCAAATCGGTGCAGTTTTCAGGTAAGCTCTGATCGTATACATGGAATTTACTGTTGTTTTATTGGCTTTATTTGTTTATTTTAAATGTTTTTTTGTTTGTACGGTTCATGAACCAGTTGGTGTGGAAGTGTAAGCATTTGTAGGGTTTTGATTCGGTTGGTTGGCTTCAAATCTAGGGTTTTATTGTATCTCTACTGTGTTTGGTGTATATATGTTATGAGTTGATTTTTTGTTTTTCAATTTATTTGTTTGTTTTGCTGGAAATGTTTTGAATTTGAAATGTGTTGTTGCTGTGCGTGGTGAGTGTGATTTTGGTTCCAAATTGGAATAATGCACATTGTTTCGCCTATATGACTGGTTGGATGTGAAATTGTGAAAATAAATTTCCAAATGTTCAAAGAGTGGAGCTAAGTTCATTTCTACAAGTTGTGTGAGAGTTGGGAGCTTCTGAGTTTTGGGTTTTCTAGCATTGATTACAATTACAGTTAATAAATAACTTATGGTGAGTGTAGAACATGCACTTGCATACAGAGGCAGTGACAATCGAGCTACATGCCTGAATATAGATTCACTGATGTTTTCTTGGCTAGATGGTATTTTTTAATCATTTCGGCATATATGTGAACTGAATCCAAACTGACAAGGCAAATGGGTAATAATAAGAATTTTCTTAATGGTTCAAAGCAACAAACTTAAGGGTAGTTAAAAACTAAGGCTTAGATGGTATCCACTGCTTTTGAATCGAAGGGAAGAAGTTGTGTGTCTGATGCTATGTAGTTTACATTGGTAAATGAAAATGAAAAAGTGCAAAAGCTATCTCTTGCCATTATAAAATGTGCGTGCTCCTGAAATATTGCTGCTCTTCATAACAATTTTTAAATTGTGTATATGGATGTTGTCATTTTGATAGTGCTACTTGAGAAACATGCATACAAACAGTTGTCAGCCTGTTTTATATCTTGATCATTTTTGCAACTGTTTCCCTGTATAATGTGAGGTATGCTCTTTTGTGGGGTGATTTTGTAAAAAAGGAGTCTGATAATCTGATTGACTTTTAGTTTCAACAGCTTCTTGGAACTCTTCTAACTAATAGTATTCCATTAAAAATTATTTTAGAAATTTGATTTTGCTCTGGTATTATAACTTTCTTGTCAAAAATATACTCACTCTAGATTGTCAAGGATGAGGATTGCTAAGGAAGAAGCATCTCGCAGCTCAGAACAAGTAAGTTGTCTACTCTGTTCAACTGAATAAAACCTTCACCCCAACACTATTTGTTGGTTACATAATTCCCCTTTGCTTGTGTTTCCTCTTTTATT
>JAYMTH010001045.1:0-16523 GCA_036897465.1 Pelargonium australe | reverse complement strand
TCAGCAGGAGTAGTTACGAATTTAACATGATCACTCATATCCAGAGATTGATTGTGACTACCCACATCGATGAAGGTCGACTCCAATGGGTTCCCTGCTTCTCCTTGCAACTTGAGCGAATTTGCCTTTTCACGCAGCTTGAGGGGATCAACTGAAGGACAATGGTTGCTAATATGAATCTTCTTTTCCACGTGAGATTTTTCAGGGCTAGAAGATCTTGATCCACTGGATTCTGGGGATCGCTTCCTCCCCTTTCCTTGATTTTTCGGTTGAACTTCGGTTGTCTTTTCCTCGATGATAGAGCTCTGATATTGAGAATGACCAAAGCCTCTAGGACTTTGCTTTGATTGAAAGAAAATTTGAACTCGAGGGACCTGCGAAACATTTGCTTGATAACCATTCAATTGATCTTTTTGGAGCACACGACATTGACTATGTGGGTGATGACTCCTGCAGAGCCCACACACCAATCTTTGTTTTTCCTTGCGAAGCTGGAACCAAAGAGATTTTTCGTCATCTAACTTGACGAGCATTCCAATTCTATCAGCTGATTGAAGAGCCCTTGGATTCTGTAAGCCCAAACACGAAGTTGCACCATTCTCTAAGTTCTGGCCAATGTCCTCTGACACTTTTTGTTTGCCTAATTTGATGGAGAGATTTTTGCATTCTTTCTTGAGATCCTCCACATGCTTCTCCAGAACTGAATTTTGCATGCAGTCCTTCTGAATTCCTTCAACCTCTATTTGAAGTTGTCTCTTTTCTTTTGCAAGGATGTTGTTTTGTTTTCTCAAATCTTCCAAATCCCTGACTAGAGTCTTCAATTTAGAGTTCTTTTCCTCTAAATCTTTGAATTCCTCCATGAGTCTTTCATACAAAGCAATTTGCATGTAAATTAGATGTTTGTCTTCCTCGGTCAAATTCTTTTCTTCTTCAATTGAGGAAGTCATATTTTTGTGTAGATTCTGAAGGATATCCATAATCAAGAAATTGACAATACTAGAAACCAAGATCAGTTCGAATGTCTCCACAAGCTAAGAAATCCGAAATTAAAAACAAACTAGAGAAAAGTCAGATAAACCTCCAAAGCAGCAAGACAAGCCAAGCTAACAGCTTAAACACCAAAACAAAACTAAAATTAACCAACAAAGGAAATGCAGAACAAAGAGACAAGATAGAAACACACTAGCAAAACAGATCTAGAAGCATGACCCCAACAAAGACACCGATTGAGAGAAACAAACCGAAAACTAGGGAACTCTGACTGCTGATTTCAACTTCAGCAAATGGCTGGCTTCATAAACCTTCAAAGCCCTTTCAAGGCTAATAGATCTGCAACAAGAACACACAAACGAGACCAAACAAACCAACACAACACTAAACAACAGAGTATAAGTAAGATATGAAGGATTAAGGGCCATCGTTAGCCGGAAACATCAAGATTTCGACGGAAAACGGCGGCCCTTGGAGGCAATTGCAGGTTTCAAACCCTAGGATGGAGAGAAAGTGCATTACTTTCTTTAACTGGGTGGCGTCTTGTCTTAAGCTTCCTTTTCCATCAAAAAAAAAAAAATTTTGAACAATGAAAAGTTTTTTTTTTTTTTTTTTTTTTTTGGAATATAGGGTTGCCCCTCCACCCTTGGAGCTAATCGCAAGTCTCAAGATTTCATTGAGAGAGTACCTGCAAGAGAAAAGCATGTGAAGGCACTGTTCACGGAAAAAGTCATACAAAGGATTGAAAGGGATATTGGCTGTAAGATCAAAATGGAGGAGAAATTTATAATTGTCAGCGGCAAGGATAGGTTAATTTTAGCTAAAGGTGTAGATGCTGTGCGCAAAGTGATTAAGGAAGAGGGTGCTTCTAGTTCTCACATGAGCAGATCTAGATCACCAGAGCGAAGCCCTGCAGGTGCCCGGCTACATCGATCTGAATCCCAAAGGTCCCATTCTGGTCCACAAACACATTTTCAACCAAGGTTTAGCAGGCAGGAGAAGGTTGTGGATGACCAAAGGTCACATTCAGTTCCACAATCACAGTTTCAACCAAGGTTTAGCAGGCAAGAGAGAACTGTGGAAGACCGTGTCCGTGAGGATCTGCAGAACTTGTCAAGGGGTTCTCCACAAGGTAGGGACTGCATAGGATATGTTTACGGCATCCCTGTAAGCCTGGTAAATCCATGCTTGTAGCTTGTCAAGGCCTCTGCAGAGATTTTTGTGTGTTTCTTTTGTTTTCTTATTTTTGAATTCTTAATGATGCTGCTTATTTCTATAATATGAGTGCAGCAAGAGGTAAGTACTCATGCTCAAGCATTTTGTTCGGTTCTGAAGTAACTTTCGTGGTTGGGTCTGAATTGACCGGATTCTCTCCAAAATGAAATTATTTAGTGAACGAATATCCCGACTTGTTTGCTACGGATGGGTCACTATGTCAAAGTAAACATAGTTTGTCTAACTAAAGCTGCCATCTATGTTAGCATTTCGAATCAAGTGCTTAACGAACTATTCATTTCATGAAGCTTATGGTAACGGAGGTAGAGGTCGCACAAGCCATTCGAAATCACCCTCTCGCCCCCCTTACACCGGCAACTCATATAATTCATATGATGGACATAATCAGAGCATGAGTGTTTATAGAGCTGATGGATGGGATACTGAGAGAAGAAGCTCAGCTATGCCATCTGGACAACAGTTTGAATATCCTGCACCTCCCCAGACATTAGAAGAATTAGAGTTGCAATATAAGAGGGAGGCAATGGATCTTGGAAGAATTCGTGACAAGGAAGAAGATGAAGAAAATTACAAGCATCGTGAGGTATCAAATCAATCTCTTTTACTATTACATACTCTAGTGAAAACTGTTATTATACTATCATTTACCCTTGTTTTAAACATGTTGACACTTGGGCTCTAGGATAGCTGATGTATTTTATTTTCGACCATATAAAGGGTGGTTGTAATACAAAATTAGTTACACAATGAAGTTGAACATAAAAAATATTTTACTCCCTCATATCTGGCTATTGCAACTTCTATTTAAACCAAAACACCCAAATTTTTATATACACAAAGTTCTTTTAAATATTCAAAATTGTCATATATTGATTTTGCCATGCATGTCTGAGATAAGCTCCCTTTTTCCCAACCCTTCCTAGGCACTTGGGACCAGATTCATCCTTGTTTATATCATAAGCTTTTGCTTATTTTATAAGTTGTATAACTGGTATAGGTGGGTCGTATTTTAAGAGTTTGCAGTGTAGCATATCTACTTGTCCGCATGGATTGCTGAATTAAAAATTGAACTAGATTTCTTTTCTACTCAATAACTGCATACATTTTTATTATGAAAAGTAAGTAGGTTGCCTTTTTAACTGTTTGGTTCATGAATTATCTAACTTCTGACATTTTTGGTATTCATACTGAAGGCTATCAGGGATATAAGAGAGAATTACATGAAGAAACTGGCTACTGTGAGGGGTGTGCATGCAAAACAGTGGGAGGAGTTTCTTCAAGTTGATGCTCAGAAACGTCAACAACAGGCACGTCAGCAAATGTCTGCCCCAGGTTTCGGTGGTTATAAGCAGCACAGTTATTCTGATTACGATGGCACCTCGGCCAATCCTCACTACTCTGGGGGTAGTATATCTGTGGATTCAAGGAACAGATATCAAAACCCAATGGAAAATTATACTTCAAGGCCCCATGACTCTTACAACGACTTGCAGCGTCAAAGGCGTGAAGATTATGGGAAAAATTACAATCGATATTAAGTCCATATGCTCGAATTAAGGTAGGTGAGTCAGCTAATTCCTTGATTGAATGGGAAAAAAATCACCTTGCCCTAAATTTTCCCTTTGTTGTTTGGCCCTATTGATCATTTTACTTAACTTCTCCTTGTCCTAAATGCACGGGGAAAGTTGTGCTGTATAAGACAAGGGTCTTGGGGTTCTAATGGGAAACATGATCAAAATGCTTTCACCATTTCTAATGATCGCCGTGTACATTTGTTAGTGTGACATGTGAATGAACAGAAGGATACAGGTTTTGTTACTTGGTTTTTGGTTGGTGGGGTTAAAGGAATCAGAATTGTATATATGGGTTTTTCTGTTTTGTTATTCTGCTTAAGCTTAAAATTTACTCCCAAAAATTTCAGGGTCCAGATCTTGGTCGGTAGGCGTAATCCACTGGCGAGCCCTAAATCTAGGTAAGTATGTTGGTTGTCTGAGTGGACTTGAGAAAGGAATGTTGATGCAACCCATGTGTTGGTTCAGTTCTATTTACATTTTGGCGCTTCAGTTATGTTAAGAACTTTTATGTTGTAAAGAAGATGAAGGTTTTTGTCAAGACCTGGGCCTTTTTTTTTTTTTTTCTTTTTCTTTTTTGAACCTAGAACTTACCTACTTAGTGGTTCAGAATTTGCATTACTAAACACTTTGATAAATTTCCTGTTTAGAATGCAATATTTTTTTGTTTTAACTATTTACTTCCAGTTTCATGTTTGCTGATTCTGTTTGTATATGCATTTTGTATGTCAGGTGCATAAAGTTAATTGTATTTATGAATACGATTCAAGTTATTTTGAGTGCCAACAATTCTGGGGAATTCACTGATTGCGAAATAGTATTGTGTTTTGGCGACTTTTTTTTGGGGGGTGCAATAGGGTGTTTTATCATTTTTCTGTATAAAATAGCTTTTAAAAATATGGCAGCTTGATCAGACCTAGCTTGTTGGTATATACATATAGTTTAGGTATGTGCCTAATGAAATATGGAGTTGCGTACAGAATCAGCAACACATTCGAGGATAAAATGGTGAATCGAATTTCCAAACTTTACGTGTTGATAATAATCTACAAGTTTAAATCGAATTTCCAAACTTTATGTGTAGCAATTGTAAATTTAACTATTTCTCTTCAGCGTGTTAGAGTTTGTGTCATCAACTCGTGTAAACAAAACTTGGGAAATCAATGGTGTTTTTAGCTATAATCAGAGCATATCTGCTTAACAAACGGTTGTTAATTAAAATGCTATCGCACCACAGTAAATGCAAACAGAATTTTAACTTTTGAGAACATCGTAAATTTCAGCTTTTGCTTACTTCAGCCAAAGACGTTGCCTCTTTAGTTCACCTGCCTGTAGATGCGTACCATTACGTTTATAAATAAATAAAGTTTAGGTTATTACAACATTAACAACTACAAAATTGTTTGCCACAAAAATAATGTGACGTTCCTCAAATCACGGTCATGCCGGTCCAAATTGATGTGAGTTTGTTATATATATTGGGCTGGATTAGGCGTAGATGCAATGAATGTGGGAACGAATCATGTTTGATGATGCAAAAAGGTCAAGGCCCAGAAACCATTTACGAAAACAAAACGAAAGCAAAAATAGTAAAATACGGTTTCTGAATATACTTATGTTCTTATGCTAATATTCCTTTTTTTTTTTTTTTTACTGTTAGAAAATAAAATGAGTCACAGTATTTAATTTTTAATTCGAGTGGGTGAAGAGAGCGAGTAGTTTGTTTATCGTCGTAAACTGGATTTATTGGTCAGAGGAAGTGGTTTTTTCAATCTTATTACCTCTAAAGTCAAGTCCAGGGTTTATCTGATTTCTCCGAAGACTGTGTCGGCGCGGTCGGCGGCGGTGCGTCTCCTTTACTTCTTCTTGTATTTTTTTTTTTCAGCTCGGAGCTACATTTTTAGCTACAGTTATTGACAGATTTTTTACTGTTGCCCGAAAAAGTTTCGTTTTTTACATTCAAATTCATGGGTTGAATAGTTTTTTTTCCTGGGTACAGATTGCTGAAGATTTAAAGTTTTTTTTATAAATTTTCTCGGCCACCAAACAGAGCTTCTAGGTTTCAAGGTTCGCTTTTGATTTAGCTTGTTTGGGCTTATTGCTTATTTTTGCAGATTTTGTATGTTTTGTTTGAATATATGTAGGATGTAGCTAATGGAGTAATCTATAGATTGCGTAGACACTTAAGCCTGTTCTTCTGTTAATTGTGATTATGAGTATCAAGCCTTAGTTGTGTTTTGTGCACTATTTTTACATTGGCATAGAAATCTATGAATGGCTCAGTTATTTATAATGTTACCAACTGCAGGTGATTCTCGACATTCAATCAGTATGTAACTAGGGTATTGCAATCGTAATAGAACCCCTTAGTTTCAGTTCTAGACTGTACCCGAAAAACTGGTCTATTTGGGAAATAATTTTGTTGTTGATTGGGTTATACCTTGGATGGATCACTTTGTTTCAAGAGAAAGAGAGGTTGAAGTGGATCTAGAGAGTGGTGAGAATACCAGCGAGGAGGATAGAACAGAAGACCTTGTTGCCACGGATAGACGGAGCAAAAAAGTTTCCGAGAGAGTGTGGAGTGGGGTTATGAGTTTTGCCAAGGCAGAGAAGGATGAATGTAACAAAATCTTACTTAGTGATTCGTTGAGTTTTCGTGAGGATGTGGAACAAAATGTAGAGCTATGCATGTACAAGAACTCGGACGGAGAAGAGAGTGTAAATTATATGTCTATTTTGGAGAGTAAGCACGGGAAAGATAAATTCAAGAAGGCAAACTTTAGAAACCCTCTCAAGCCACCCAGGCCTCCTAAAGGTCCGTCATTGGATGCTGCTGACCGGAAGTTGATTAGGGAGATTGCTGAGATTGCAGTCAGAAAACGTGCAAGGGTCGAAAGAATGAAAACATTGAAGAAGATGAAAGCATCCAAGGCTTCTCCATCAAAGAGCAGCTTATCTGGCATGGCAGTCACACTTATTTTCTGCCTTGTATTACTCTATCAAGGTAAGTGATGTTCCAGATTTCAGTTTGGCCTTTGTACTACTTACTGTTTATTTTTACATTTCAATGATTCTCTTTTCCTGATCAAAAACACATTTATAAGCTAGATTCCATTCTCGAACCAAAGAACCAAAATGAGCCCCCAGTAGAACTTTACTATTGGGGGCATAGCTATTCTTAAGGCTCTGGTTATGTATGCCATAGGCACGTACTCAGTGTGGCTTGTGTTGATATTTGCTTATCCTCTTACAGCAACTTGTTATGATTGAATGATCAATTTTTAAAAGAAACATCCAATTTGCAGATTCTGATCTTAGTTCAGTACATTATGTTTTTTTTTGCCACCATATATTTTATTGCCCTCTCTTGCATTTTACGCTAATTCTCACCAAGGCTGTAGAAAACAATGTAGTCGACCTACTCTTAATACTGTAGATTGTCAATAACCCTCAGCTATACACATAGCTGCTCAGCTTGCTCTTTAGACCTTCTGTAGATCATCTATTTGCCCTTCGAAATGAATTGATGTAGTGTTTTCCAAGATATAAAGAGGTTAATGTCAAAGTCAACTTCTACTGTAATGTGAATTCTTATAGTTCGAGCTGCTTAATCTGCCATCTATGGTTTCTTATAAATACCTTGATTGGTAGTGTAGTATTTGTTTTGATTAATATTTAGTTTGACGATTTGTTAATGATAGTACTCCCTTTGTATATAACTTTGCTCTTTGCTTGTAAAGATCATCAATTTGTTGAATTCCTTCTTGGCACCTCAAAAACAGTGTATCCCCTGCCCCTCAGAAAAAGGATGGTCTATTATTCGAGGTTCCCATTGTTGTAGGGTATGGGGAGAGTCATTTATGTATGTAGCCTTAACCCTACTTTTGCAGAGAGGTTTTTTCCCTAACTCAAACTGTGACCTTAATGTAACATTACCATTTTGCCAGAGCTCACCCTCAATAATAATAATGATTAGGACTTGATTGGATGTCACATGATATAGAAATTTGCTTCAGTTCTCATATTTTGGATACGAACATATGAATATGACATCATATATGTAGTATCTCTTAGCTTGTAATCAAATCGTTCCAAGTATTTGATGACAATTCCTGTTGAATGTTTGTAAGTTTTTCTTTTTCTGTGGTCTTTACTCATTAGCATGTTGAATTGAGGATTAGTCTATCTCAGTTCTATTTGGATGGGTCATTACTTTGGTAATTATTTTGTTTGTTGTGAGACTCTTTATTTGTAGTATTTCAATGATAAATTTCTTGCTCATGGAACCTAGTACTCAAGAGATTTAAAACTTATTTGTATTCTGTGCTAAGGTTCTACGTGCATAGCAAGTTGCTCTATTATACTCTAACTAGTTTACATACTAGATGTCATCTTGCTTCTGTTTTATGCTGGTTATGTCTTATTAGCTGTGAAAGGTCAGACGTATGCTGGTTATGTCTTATTAGCCTTATTAGAATTATAAATTTATACATTGTAAATTGTGTGCAAACGCTAATGCAGTAATGTGGCTTTGTGGCGTTAAAATTATGCTTGCAGGACTATCCTCTAGAAGCAGTACAGGAATATCTCCAGAGCCAGCAGTTGCCATAAAAGAAGATTTGATTTCAGTGCAATTTTACAATAACCTTTCTACCGATCGAAGCCCTATACCTGGTTCTCGCACTCTGAAGTACGTAATGTTTTCATTTTTCCCTCACACTATGTGAAAGATCTCTATTTGTTATTCCATAATCAACCAAAATGAGATTCGGTTTTGCACTTTCGATCCTCATTGATTTTCTTATGTGCCACACTATATGCAGTTCAGCAGAGGATCGAGTTTCTGGCTCAGATCTTGAAAGAGTAAAGTGGGTAGAGTTGCAGCATGAGATGAGAAGTCATTGACAATGCTCATATCTGCAGCATCAAGGTTAAGTTCTAGTTTGGTTTTTGTCCTCCTGTTAAACTAATGTTGAGTCAGTGCCGTTGTTGTGCATTCTGTATATAAATACCACTAATCTCTGGGATGTGAAAGATCTCTTGTACACTGACTGATTGTTAGCAAAAATCAATACATTTTACTTGTCAATAGTGTACTCTTTCCGACCTCTTTCCAGGATTAACACGTTGCTGCATCATAGCGATAAAAACCCGAACAGTAACCTGAGGATTCCCAATCCGCCTAACCTGAGCCCGTACAGAGAATCATCCGAGCTTAAATTGTGGACGAGAAATGACCAGGTACGATGATGGTTACAATACATGGAGTGGGGGTAGTGGTGCCCATTCTGCAGAATCATTCTCTGTTCACAATTTCAGAGTTGTGATCATTGTGTAGCATAATAAAAGCGGAAGGTTCATCACGGAACATGGAGATGGGTTGAGTTGAGGTTCATGGGTTTGCATTAAATTGCAACGAAGCGTGGTCGGCTAGTCTACTACAACATTAATGTCAAATTAACGTCCCAAAAAAGCAGTCGAAAAAACCATAGCCCAACGGTTGGTTCAAACCAAACTGAGTTACATGTTTTTAACTTAGCTTGGACCACACGCATGCATCTACGTAGATGATTAGTTGATAATATGAATATTGTTCTTAATATTATGAATAATTGGAAATGTTGTGGTAGGCAGGTTGGTCCCATAGAGACAAGACAGGTCACTTATGATACAACGAGTTAAGTTATGGCAAGGCATGAGAGTTAGTTCCGGTGCCAGACTGCCGTTTTTGTCATCATAACTAATAATGGATCCACAATATAAGTTGATGTTCCACAAATTACTAGACCAAAGTTGCATGAAACAAGAAAATCACTCAGAAAGGATTGAAGTTTTGAAATTGTAATGATTTGTGCAAGCACATAGCTTGGCCAAACCTGATGATTATGTTGCCACATAGGCGTGTCCTGATCACATGGTCATGTCGAAACATGCCCCATACAGTTGACAGAAAGGTTCGAAACCGAGATCTAAAAAAAACTTCGTAACGCTTAAATCGTTTGGTCCAATTTACTTGCTAACATTATTGGTTTCAGCCACAACAAAAATACTATTTTTATTTTGTTGGAGTTGACTAATGACAACACATGAGTAGCATTTGCTGACCATGTGAGTGATAAATAACGGGCAGCTTGTCCTATTGTGCAAGACAAGGTCTTGTTTCTGTCTCTTGCATCTGTCCAACTTTGACTCATTCTTCAGTTTATTTTATTTTTTTTATAAGAATTCTTCAGTTTATTCGAGTGACTTTTCATATAATCACTTAATTTTATGTACTCATTTAATCATCTTGTTGGCCAAGGAGGAAATTTGTTAAAAATAGTAAAACAAATCTAAGTTTCAGGGGTCAAATAGTTAAAATGCACGAGCGTTTAATAAATATCGTCTACTTACGTTAATTCACTCAAGTCTTATATAACTTATGTTATACCTAGATAGTAGCAATAGGAGATGTAGTTTAATTTCATGTTTGATCAAAGAGATAGCCAAACAAACGTAAATATCGATGCAATTGTTTGTTATTTTAAGATTTCAGAATATTTGTTGATACTGAAACCGACAATGTAAAAGAAAATTGGCTCATCCGACCCGACGAACTTTCAAACTTTTAAGATGGATTAAGCTTACCGTACATCCCTTGTTGTTGGAGAAACAAAACTTTGACTGAACAAATTTTAGTGAACGTATTGACCTTCTCGTCCTATTTTTATTTATTTTTTATATTCATTTGCTCAATAGAAAGTCAAGATAATTCAACCTATCGCATTTATTACATTTTGATAGGCCTTTGACTTCTTCGAACACGGCTTCTTCAACCAATGGGATCCATGGAAACCCACTGGAATTTAAAGCTAGCTCTTTCCGGACAACTCACGACACGCTCAATTTCAACAATATCCAATCCAATGGCATCTTCGTAAATAACGACCACAAGAAAGGGCAGTTCCGTACTCCCCTTTTGTATAAATACTCACGTTCCATTCCAGAAGCTTCATAACACACCAGCCTAGATTTACACAACTACCAACAACATTAACGAGAAAAAGCAGCGATCGGATCCGATCAACCAACGGTTAATTATCATGCCCCCGACGAAACCGCATTTCCTCAAAACCCTCTTCTTGTTCATCTCTCGCATTCTTCTCCGGCAGCACAAATCCTCAAAAATCTTCCACAGAAGCGCGAGCACAAAGCACCACCATTACTCTTCTTTAGATTACAAAACCGATCTCTCGGACCGCACTTTTGTGTTCAATGTCGAAGAAACGCTGTTTAGATCCTCGTCTTTGTTCCCGTACTTCATGCTCGTCGCTTTCGAAGCTGGGAGTCTCCTGAGGTCTCTTCTTCTTCTTGTTCTCTACCCTTTGATTTGTCTTGTGAGCCAAGAAACGGCCTTGAAGGTGATGGTCATGGTTTGTTTCTTCGGGATCAAGAAACAGAGCTTTCGGGTCGGGACGGCTGTGCTTCCCAAGTTCTTTTTGGAGGATGTTGGGCTCGAGAGCTACGAGATGTTGAAGAGAGCTCGGAAAATGGTGGCTGTTACGAATCTTCCTCTTGTCATGGTCGAGAGTTTCTTGAGAGATTACTTGGAGATGGAGCACGTTGTCGGGAGGGAGCTCAAGGTTTTTTGTGGGTACTTTGTGGGATTTATGGAGGAACAGCAAGATTGCCATTGCATGTATGAAAAGATTGTTCTTGGAGAGGAAAAGATTGGCATTCGCGGGTTTCAAAGATCTTTCGATTACTATTATCAATTGTTCTCTCGTTGTAAGGTACGTACGTGAATAGAATTTTGTGTCTTATCAATGTATTAAGATAGTTGTCGTAAAAATGTTATAAGTCTGAAGTTGCGAAGATAGTGTTGAGGGCTCGGGTCCTAAGTTCCTGAAGCATGCACATGGGCATCACATATATGTTACCCAAGTGTGTGCACAGGAATCGAGAATAAGAATATACGTTATTAAACTCTAAACCGCATGCAGTATTCCCGAATTACTTTAGACAATTTTTCGGAGAGAGTTGAGATTGGTTGTTGGTGATGTGAGATGAAGTCTATTTTTATTTTTTTTGATAGCATGACAGATAATTAATATTTGTTGCTGTAATTGTGAGTAATTAATGGACATGTATTTTAAACCTAACAGGAAATTTATTTGGTTGGAGAAGGAGACAAGAGAAAGTGGAAGCCATTGCCAAGAGCAAAATACCCGAAAAAGTTAATCTTCCACGACGGCCGGTTGGCCCTGAGACCGACTCCGGCGGCGGCACTGGCCATGTTCATGTGGCTCCTCCTAAGCCTCCTCATCGCCGTTCTCAGAATCATCGTCTCCATAACCCTGCCCTACCGCATCTCAGGCCCCATGTTAGCTTTCAGTGGAATGCGCCTCACAGTAACACAACCCGAAACCGAGTACCTTCCCGTTAAAAACGGCGCCGGCAAAGCCAAGGGCGTTCTCTACGTCTGCAATCACCGGACGCTCCTCGATCCCATGTACCTCTGCTTCACATTCAAGAAAAACCTCACTGCGGTCACGTACAGCTTAAGCAGAGTGTCGGAGATCTTGTCGCCGATCAGGACCGTCCGATTGACGAGGAACCGCGATCAAGACGGATCGACGATGGAGAGGCTGCTGGATCAAGGCGACCTGGTGGTGTGCCCGGAGGGGACCACGTGCAGAGAACCGTATCTCCTGAGATTCAGCCCGCTTTTCTCGGAGATGAGCGAAAACATAGTTCCGGTGGCGATGGACGTGGAGGTTGGGATGTTTTACGGTACAACCGCCGGCGGGTTCAAGTGTCTGGACCCGGTTTTTTTCCTCATGAACCCGTCTCCATCATACAGCGTTAAAATTCTCGACCGGGTGTCGCCGTCGTCCACGTGTCGGCGCGACGGTGGTGGTGATGAGGGATCGAAGTATGACGTGGCGAACCGGGTTCAGAGGGAGTTGGGGGAGGCGTTGGGATTTGAGTGCACGACGCTGACCAGAAGAGACAAGTACTTGATTTTGGCGGGTAATGAAGGCATCGTTAACGGTTCGAGTTCAACGAAAAGCAAGAAAATTAGTTAAGTTAGTTAGAGAAAATTGAAAATAGAATTTTAATGACACCCATTTGTGCAATTATTATGGGGTCAATTCTCATACTGTATACTTATTCATGATTTTTTGTATCTATTTTTTATTTATTACTGTTCAGAAATGTACTTTAAAATTTGACTATTGTGATCACTACTTAAATTTTTCAAAGACAAAGTAATAGAAATAAGATGCAAGCCTATTATTAGATTTGGATTGTTTCAGTTGTAGGGGAAGAGTATAATGTTATTTGGATGTCAGCAGTTAGAAACAATTGTCCCGAGGGCTCTGCAACTAGCAAATATTCAACATGGATGGGCGAACGACACTCAATTGAACATATAATAGAATTGAATTGAGGAAAAAAATAACTTTCATGTGGGTTAACGAGGACGTAAGCGACAATGAATAAGTCTGCACAGAGAAATTTCAAAAACCTCGTATTTATACAAATATGATTTATGTATGTGTTTAGTGTGTACGTAGAAACGTAATTATTATGCTAGTATTTTACGGTGAACATATTAATTTATCGCATATTATTAGTTTTAAAACGTACTTACTTAATTTAGTACATTGGTATTTACGTAGTTTGTTTATATTACGATATATCATATATTTTTTATGTTACTTTTGCTTTGTCTTTCATAATTTGAAGTTGTTTTTTTTTTTTTATTCTAATAAAGAGCTTCAATTGATATTGGAAAGGCTTACAAAGTTCATATTATTACACACCCATGAATTGGATCTACCTAATCTACCAAGACTAGCTAGATGATGAGCAGCGGCGACCATGATTCTTTTTACAAGCAAAAGTTTGCCATTGAGAGGATAAGAGAAAACTGCATGGGTGATGTCCGCCACGGCCGCTCTGCAATCAGCCTGACCAATACTGAAACTCTCCTCACGCTGAGTGATCGCCCTGTGTAACAAAAGACAATATGTGATAATACAAAAATTAGATAAATTTTGAACCATAATAAAGTTGCAAGCGCTGCGAGCGTTTGTAGCATCCGAAAGGGCTACAAAATCTAGCAAGAGGATCCCCATCTTTATTTTGGATCTCCCATCCTATTCCTACTTGATTATCTTTAAAGGATCCGTCACAAATTATAAAGATATCCGAGTCAACAGTCATATAGAGATCTGAAAGAGTCCTGAAAGACTGGGATCTTTGTCTTGGACTTTGGGAGAGGAGGCTATTTCGAAGCTTGTCTTTGTACATTTTGAAGAAATCTTCAACCAGAAGTTGAGCACAAGATATAATTTTCCTGATATTAAAAGAATCAGCTCTAAAGAGGAAGTTGTTTCTAGCTTTCCAAATTTCTCAGGCGATCGCTGTAGACCAATAGAGGAGGTGATGAGAGTCTTTTTCAGAATCTTTAACAAGACTGAGAACCGAAGATATCCACTCAGAGCAGGATCTAATGGAATTAGATCAGATGTTAATAGGGGAATCAAACCAACAGGCTTTGCTGAATGAGCAATGAAAAATTATGTGGTCAGTAGATTCATCTGTCTGTTTACATCTGGGGCAGGAAGGATCTTGACAAAGCTTTCTCTTGTGAAGAGAAAGGGTTGAGGGGAGGGCTGAGTTGCAAGCTTTCCACCAAAAGACCTTGAATTTTTCTGGAAGTTTGGCACTCCAAAGTTTTCTTTTTTCAGAAGGGGGCAGGGGTTAAAGGGGGTTGATTGACAAGGGAAGATAAACCAATGTCATAAGCCTTTTTGACTGAGAATCTGCAATCCGAAGAGTCGGTCCATTTAAGAATATCTTTGATAAGCCCTCTTCTGGGAATGGGGATGTCAAGAATTTCATTAGCTGAAGAATGAGAGAAAGAATCTCTGATAATCTCTTCTTTCCATTGTCTCAAGATAGGATCAATAAGAGAATCCACAGTGTCCCATTCTGAGAGAAAGGGGGAGGGATGATTGATGGTCAGAGTACCACTTTTTATCCATTTGTCTTTGAAGATTTTGATGGCTTTCCCATCACATGTTGGTTCGAAGAAATTGTTGATGTATAATGTTTCTAAATAGGACAATGGTTGATCTTTTTATTCCGCTATCGAAATTAAAAGTTTAACCAAAAAATGTGCTTTTAAACATTTGAGATCTACTTCAAATTTTTTATGTTTGAAATTTGTAATTTTGTCATTGATGGAGTAATAAATTCTTTATTTCTCATCTCGAAAAATATTACACTAAATTAATTTTCCAAAAGTATTCAATTTTTAATGTTTAAATCATTGGGCGTGCTCTTTAATTAGTACATGTAATATGAATGTATACATCTATTCTAGGGCACTTTATGTGACTGAGAGATTCTAGGATGGTACTTGCCAAAATTAGAAGCAAGTAGCATCGCCGAAAATAGGTTGGAAAATAAAAATCCAGCCACAAAGTTCAAAACTTTAATTTAGTGACCGACATTTCTATGTTAAATTATTCATGGATCACGGATTTTTACAGTAAGTTTGGCAACTCAAAATTATGATACTATTTGACAAAGTGTCACTTAAATATTTATATTTTGTACAATATTTGACAAATGGTACTATGGACTAACCATTGGCCGCCATTTCATTAAAATAGACAAAAAAACAAAATGGTGCAATTATGGACAACAATGTGGCCGAATTGTTATCTTGTTTAGCTTTACTTTCCAAAAATTAACGTGGTTTGAGAGAGTGTCTGTGCCAATCGCCAGTTAATTAATGAAAAATAGATGGGGTCTATTTGAGAGCGTTGAATCTATAATCTATGTGAAAAATCTTGCACATGCGTCAGGAGACAACTCATTAACTTTTTCTTTTCGATCAACAACAGGACAAACCAAAAAGAAACCTCATCTTAAAACTCACCTCATACCGTCAATAAAGAGACTCGAACTTGAGATCTCAAATAAAATCCAAATTATTTTAGCCACTTAGCCCAATATGTGTGGTTAACTACATTATCTTCTTATTTTTTAGTCTTAAAACAAATGTTATAATGTTTTATAAAAAAAAACTATAATTATGAAATGAGTGTTACTAATATATTTATAATAAACATATATGATCATGAGAGCACAATATTTATATATCATACAATACGTTGAAGTTTTGTACATGTTCAGTTGACATTGTATAATTGATTTGAATAAAGATGAGTGCACTCCCTGAAAATTGTAATTTAGTTGATCACTTAAAACATAAGATTATTGTGTGTGGATATTGATTCGTGATGATTCAAAAACATTAAAATTGAGTTCAAGAATTGAACAACCGTTTATATGATCAATGAGTAAAAAAAAAATCTGAAGATAAATTGAACGACGACTAATACATGATTAATGTCTCCAAGTTTAGAATGGATATAGCAACATGTCCATTCAAACAACTAGAACAAGCAACATTTTACGATTGTAACTCTTATATAATCTTTGGAACTAGCATGTATTCTCTTTAAATGGTAATATATTCCACCCTTCATTTATGTGATATTTATTGCTGTAACTGTTTTTTTCATTGGCTGGTATCAAATTTGGACCTACCACACATACAACACAATACAAATGGGTATGGGTTCTCACCTGCCTCCATTCTTGACCTCACGCGTATTGGCTTCTGCTGATTGCTGATTCAATTACAAATCAAAGAACGACAAA
>JAYMTH010001044.1:0-16526 GCA_036897465.1 Pelargonium australe | reverse complement strand
AATACTTTAGGGTGGTTACGAGCAAAATGTGTATACTTGAGGGTGACCATAGTGGATATCCATTTATGTTAGTACTCTTAAATTTTTTTTTATCGTAAAAATATTTCCTAATTGTAGTTTTCTATTCCTAATAGGTCTAGTTAGATTACTTATCTATATTTAAAGGGTCTCATATTTCAATTACAAACCTTGAAAACTATGAATACTATCTATCTCTTCTCTTTTATTCTTTTGTCTTTTTTTATTTTGTTCTTACTTGCATCAATTTCATAACATATGTAATTTTTTAAGGCCTAAATTATTTATTATTTATCGTCATGATAGTTCGAGTTTATCTGAATAAATGTTGATTGACCCAATACGAACACGACATGTTTAGTTGTCGAGTTGAACGGTTGAACACGAATATGATACATTTATCGCGGTAGCTAAATGCAGATCAAGCTCACGAGTCGTTGGCGTATATAACTAATTTTATCGGTCACTCGCAATAAGTGTTGTCAATGGAAAGAATTGAATTCAAACATTACAAGCCAAACCTATTGGTTACATATATGTCAACTGCATGAATCCTTGATGATAAAAAAAAAATATTACAATTAGTTTAAAGATTATTTGAGGAACAATTAATTTTACATTCTAATTTCCCACCCTGTTCTTAAGGTTTTGAATTTAACATTATTCTCGAGTCAAAGTCTCTGATTATTCATTTGAAAAACAACCAAAAAAAATAGAATCCAACTTTGGCCTAATAAAATTCTTTTCTGTTTTCATGTGTAAAGTAAGAGAATGTAATATAATATTACTATTTTGGTTCAACATCTAGTTTATACTATTGGGTTAATTTAGCATGTCTAACTTCTTAATTAGAATAAAATAATGTATCACGTATATATTATATACGGGTAATTACACAAATCTTTACTGCGGTTTTTTCCACAAATAAATGACTGTCCAATTTAAAATTCATGAAACATAACTATTTTAAAGTATTTGTTCACGACAATTAACTATCTTAAACTTTAAATCCAATTTGTATTCTCTTAAAAGACTATACCCTTCATTTATTATTAAATTTTCAAATAATTGTATCTATTTGAATTTGTGAAGAAAAATTAATAGTTTTTCAAATGATATATTCTTCATGTTTTCTCTCATGAATCACAAAACATACATATGAATCACATGTTAAAGATTATAACATGTGAAACAATATTTATCTTTCTTCACAAATTCAAATGGATTCTATTTTTTTAAAATTTAAAATTAAATGAAGGGTATAATATTAGTCTTTTTATATATAGAACAAAATTTAGATTTTAAAATTTAAGATAGTTAATGGACGAATACTTGATGGGAGTTATATGATGTGGATTTTTAAATTGGATAGTCATATATTTGTGGACAAAACTACATGAAGAGATTTGTGTAATTACCTATATATTATAACGGTTCATGATGCATGCGCGCTGCATTTTCTTTGACGTTATGCAAAATGATAGTTTTGTGTATAGTAGCGAATTACATACTCCAATGGTAACAAGCTTTACATATAATCAAATAGTCTAACACATGCAATTTGCTTCTTAAAAGCGACGAGGTTTTGGATTAAAATAGGAGGGCTATCCCTTATTTCACGTTCAACTTTCAAGAAAATATTGTCACGTTCAACTTTCAAGAAAATAAAATAAAGTACATATTTCGGACAAAATAATAACAAAACAAATAAATAATGGCATAATGATAAAATAGTACATGTTGCGTGAGTGAGAAGAGTCTTTGCGTTCGATCCCCGCTCAACACATCCATGAGAAGAGGTGAAGACTTTAACTGTGAACAAACCTCGAATGTGTATTAATTTATGTGTAGTAAAATGACTTAAAGATGCTAATCGCAAGTATGCGAATCCGCTTAGAAATCTCATGGTATAAACCGAAATAAAAATAATGGCATAAAAGTTGGCCTAACATTATAATGAAAATTATATTATTTCGTACCAATTAAGTACATATTCAGATCTCAAGATCAAAGAAATTATTCTAGTCAAAGCAAAGAGCTATTTATTTATTTTTGAATTATGCAATGCATGAACCGATTATGCATTAAGTCATTCCCTAATTAAAATCTAGCTTGTGAGTAATAAATATTTACACACAAATTGCTACTATATAAATCGTTTTGGAGTTCTCTGGAAATTAATTAAATTACATCTCCAACTCAAACAAATTAAACTATAGATACTAAGTTTAAATAGCTGAGAAAGATGAAGAGCAATCAAAGCAAGTCTGTGTCGAGTTGTTATTTGCCATTTTTGGTGTTTGTGTTTCTTTCAATATCGTTGCCCTTAACACTCGGTATGTATTTATTTACGTTTCTACGTCGCTATTGTTAAAGTTAATTACGACTATGCTGCTTTATTTAAAAATAAGCGTCTTTGAAAGAATGTGCATACACATTGATATGAATAATTACATCCTTCTATTATGTTTATGATGTCTCAAAACATATAACTTAACCTTTTGGTTTGCATAACATTTATATCCATCGTGTTTTTGTAATGTTTGTAAAGTATCGATTATAATAGAGAAATTCAATTTTCTAACGTGTGTAGGTGCTGAAGACTTCAATTATATAATTGGAAATGAAAGGGGACCCGATCGATGGGGAGAAGTACCAGGGTGGGAAAAATGCAGTACTGGTCGGATGCAATCTCCGATTAATATACCTCTTATCGGAGCTGAGCCTACTATCAACCTAGGAACGTTAAGCAGAAACTACAAGAACGCTAATGCAACTCTCACCCTTGATCATGATGTTGGGGTGTGTCCTAGCGAGCTAGTTTTTCTTATTACCCTATAATTAGAAATTTATTTTCTTTTCCAACAATACGCTGATAGTTGATAACTCAATATTGCGTGTGATGAAATTGACACAGATCGAATGGCAAGGTGATGCCGGTTTTATTAGGTTAGACGGAACTAATTACACCCTCCACAATGTCCATTGGCACACACCTTCAGAGCACACCATCTTTGGCATAAGGTTCTATATATGGTGTTTTACTTTGTCACATACTTAAATGTTGTCTATTTAGTATCGAAATATATTCCAATCACTGGTAACATGTTACGCACAACTAATTTCAACTACAAGTTTATTTGTATTTTTCAAAATATGTGTGACGTTTACATATCGTTTAAAATATCCTCCCTTTTATAATATATTGACACTTTTTTATTATTGTTATTATTGTAAGGTTCGATTTGGAGTTGCATATGGTCCACATAAACGCAAACTCAAGTAATACCACCGTTGTTGCACATTTGTATCGATTTGGTCTACCCGATCAATTTCTCTCACTGGTAAAAAAAAAAAAACTACTATTTGGTTTGCTATATTTATTATTTGTTCCATATCCTGACATAAGAAGTCCAATGGGAGCAATACTTGAAATGACAATCCATAAAAAAACACCAACATTTAGATCAGCTAAAATTAATTATACTTATTGCTAATATGTGTTGCTCGATCTATTATGTATAGATAATGAGTCGAATTCAACAACTCAGTGAAACAAATCCATCCATAGCATTAGGCGGGGTCGATCCCAGGAATATTGTAAGGAATGGCTTCTTCTATTATCGGTACATGGGTTCGCTCACTACTCCACCTTGCTCGGAAAATGTTACTTGGCTCATCGACCACAATGTACGTAAATGATTGTTCGATTTTGTTTATAAAATCCTATCCCAAGTACTTATTCACAATGTTACTAACTCTTAAACTTTTACCATAACATGACCATATATGATTGTTTGGTTTCAGATAAAAACTGTATCAAGAGAACAAGTGCAAATCCTTCGCAATGCCATCGGGGATGTAAGTACTTAAAACTTCTGCATTTGTATAAAAGATGTGTCACATAAGCAAAACGTAAAGAAACTATGACTTAAAGTAGGCAAGCTTATGCATATCTAATATAAGGAGCTGACTGACCGACCTAATTTGTCGATAGGGTCGATCGATTTTGTCATGTTATACAAATTTGTGATATGTAGATGAGTTCGAACATATTGGATTTGTCATGATAGTTTGAATGAGTCAGTTAATGCATATGTTGTCACGTTGATGAGGTCGGCGTCTTTACATCTCCTTACAATTATCTAATAGCGTGACCAAACAAGCCCTAATTAATTTATCGTTTGTGTGTGAATTTTGTAGAATGGAGAAGGGAATGCAAGACCAATACAGCCCCTCAACAACAGGCCAATACGCATTGGACCACTTTGGCTTGTTGCTTGACATCCACGCTATCTAATTTTAAAAAATTTAAGATATTATGTAATGTCAAAATAAAAGTAAAAAAATGCTTAAGTTTATGGTGTGATGTTAGTGAACTTTCACATGCATGTGTAATATATATTTGGCTGTAAAAATGCCAAGAGTTAATTTATGTAATATTTTACGGCCCGAAAAATTATTTTTGATCGTCTTGATAATTTGAATTTAACTGAATAAATGTTGATTGACCCAATACGAACACGGCATGTTCAGTAATCGAGTTGAATGGTTGAACACGAACATGATATATTTATCACGGTAGCTAAATGGAGCTTGTTGACATGACACAACACACAATCGCACTAACACGTTTGGTGCGAAACTATCAAACCGATGAAAACGACACCAAAACATTTGGAACGTTATTAGGATTATAATTTACAATTGTCAAATTAATCTCCTCACACTTTATAACCTTAAATACAAAAATGAATCGATTTCAAGATCCGTTAATAGCTCTCGACATGAACACTACAATTCTTCTAATACCGCAAAAGGCTCATTTTCCCATGTTTGATGTAATGTTCGTTTATAAATCCACCAAACCTCATCTTTATAAATAAAAACCAAACCTAATTATACAAGTTTAATTATTTAATTTGTTAAAACAAGCAAATTATGAAGAATCAAATCAAATCCATGTTTAGTTGTCTCTGGTTGCTCCTTGTTTGTGTAACCTTACAATCAACCCTTACAAATGGTACGTACGTAACAATGTAATATTTTGGTGACACAATGGTTATAATTTTATCGACTCGATCAATTTTTTTCTCGTAAAATCTTGCAGGAGCTCCGGAAACAGATAATTTCGGGTACATAATTGGGAGCGATAAGGAACCGAGCAAATGGGGAGATTTGAAACCCGAATGGATAACGTGCAAGACCGGGAAGATGCAGAGTCCGGTAGATTTACCTGTTCCGGGCGATCCACCATCTGCCCCTATTGGCCAGCTAGCCAGAAACTACAATCCCGCCGATGCTATCGTTACTAGAGAGCATGAAGTTATGGTAATGAATTTCTCAACTCCTCTTTCGGGAAAGTCTCGATGCATGTTACGTAGATGCATGTTAATTGTACTTATGGATAGCGAGAATATACGTGTCATAGGTGCACGTTACGTGCGTGCATGCATGTTAATTGCATCAATAGTTGACAATGAAATTAGACGTGTATAGGTGTATACGTAGCGTACGTGCAAATATGTTAACTGCATTTGCTGGCAGTGAGAGTAGACATGTTGATAGAAGCACGTTACGAATATGCATTCTGCATTCATGTCAACTGCATATGCTTGTAGGTTCATATACATACCTGCATGTTAACAACATTTACCTGTAGTGAGAGTAGACATATTGTAGTCTAACGTCGACGCGCGCAGTCAGCGTCGTTCTAACGAGATGTTTATGATCGATGCAGTTTGCATGGAAAGGCGGAGAAGCTGGCTCGATCCTTTTGGACGGAAAAGAAACATACAATCTAGCAAATTTCCATTGGCATACACCTTCCGAGCACACCATAAATGGAAAAAAGTCCTCAATATTTTCCCTTACTTTTTTTTCACTCTCCATCTCCTTAATTAGTATTCTAATTCTCTTTCATTTTGCTCAGATTAGACTTAGAGCTTCACATGGTGCACAAAACCGCAGATGGGACCAAAATCACTGTCCTCTCACACTTGTACGAGCTCGGTGCGCCCGATCCATTTCTCACCTCGGTAAGATTGGTGAATCCATGAAGTCCGATATAATGATTAGGTTTATATAGAAGCTAAGCAAATACTCCCTCCGTCCCAAAATGAGTGTCCAGTTTCTCTTCCATTTTTGTCCCAAAATAAGTGACTTGTTTCCTTTTCTAGTAAGTTAGTTATGCATGAATTGTCAATAATATCAACACATGATCACGAGGATACAATAGTAAATATACCACACTAACTAACTTCTCCTTAATTCTTCTCAAAATTCAAAGAAGGGCACTCATTTTGGGACGGATGGAGTATAAAAAGATAAAACTACTCTTCTATGACTAGTTATAAATATATGCCAACACGTTCAATTGTATAAACTCAGGGTACTAACAGGTTGATCTAATTTTAGATGACGAGCAATATCGCGCAACCTGCTCAAACAGACCAATCTGATAAAAAAGACACATCAGTACGTATTGATCTAAAATTCATAATAAATATATGCTAACACGTTCAATGTAAACTCAGGGTACTAAATGGTTGTTCTAATTTTAGGTGTTGATCCATGTCGTGCAACATGAAACAAACCCCGGCGAATCAGTAAATGTAGATCCAAAACTCATCATAACCAATGGCGATGTGTATTTTAGGCTCAATGGTTCGCTTACCGTACCTCCTTGCTTGGAGAATGTTAACTGGATAATTGACCAAACGGTACGTACATAAACCTTAAAATCGTAAAATATACTCTACAAATATACAATACATGTTCTTATCTAACATCCATGTTGTAAACATAACTTGCTCTCAGCCTACCACAGTTTCAGCAGAACAAATTAAGATGATTAAAGACGCTGCAAAGACGGTATGTAACGAGTATAATTACGATTATCACTCTATGAATCGCATAGTAAGCAACATTTCATTTTGTGTTTGTAGGGGGAAGAAGGGAATGCTAGACCAGTGCAACCCCTTGAAAATAGGACCATCCTCTATGGATCGTTCACTTAAACCTAATGATAACAGTGATTTGTGACATATGCTAGATGTTGATGCTGCAGATGAGGTTAACTGAATCAGTTGTAATAATTTAAATTACTCGGTTAATGCATATGTTGTCATTTTGATGATTTTCACATCCTTAAGGTTCAAACAAGCCCTAATCATTTCTTATTTGTGTATGGATTTTGTAGAATGGAGAAGGGAATGCAAGACCATTACAGCCTCTCTACAATAGGACAATCCGCAGTGGACCACTCTGGCTTGTGGCTTAAAATCCACATTATTTAATTTAAAATTTTATAATATAAGATAGTATGTAATGTTTTTGACTACTAAATGTATCCACAACTAAAAATAAATGTAAGAAAATGCTTAAGTTCATGATATGATGTAAGTGAGCTTTCACATGCATGTGTAATATTTATTTGGCTGTAAAAATGCCAAGAGTTAATTTATGTGTGTTTATAAGATTAAAGATTTATGTAATATCATTATGAGTTCGAATTTTACTATATAAAGTTATAAATCGATAAGCCATCTTCGTTGTGTGTCTCATATGCCGAAACTTTATTACAAACAAACAAATAAAGAATGAGAACAAGATTTTTCTATGTAAATGAAAAAACGTGTGTAATAGCATGTTCATATACGTATAATTTCAATATAACAAACAATTAGAGTTAAGATTCACCGCAAGAAATCTTACTTTTCGCGACAGCCTCTTTCGGTTGCCAAAACCCCGATTTCGTCGCCTAATCCACTGAAACACAATTATACGAAGTTAGTAAAACCTTTTTTCAATGTCATTGTCTTGTAGCTTATCATTCTCCAAAATTTTGGCAGACATTTGGTACGTACATTATTCAAAACTTGGGTATATTGTAAAAACTAATACATATATCTTTCAAATTGTATTATAATTCAGTCTTCTTTAATACTTATAATCGTCGCTATCAAATTCTTCTTTTTGTCGGAGACAATAAAATTCTTATCTTACAAAAAATACAATGAAACTCATTCTAATCAAACTCAGCAACTACTTTCCAAACAATGAAGTTTTTACTGTCTCCAGCTCTTTCAGGGGCAGGGTTGATCATGAAATGCCAACTTAAATCATAAAAAACACCAAAATAATCATCTACAACTTCGTCAATCTGATATGCATACGTAAATACTCGAACAACAACAATATACATAGCAGAATCAACAATCCCCGAGTTCTTAATCGGTTAATCCATTGTCCTCAATACAAAAAATGGATTTTAAAGGGTCTGAATTGAATGAAGTCATGAACTGTCTATAGTTGAAGTAGAGCAAAATTGCTCTTCTCCCTATCCTAGAAAACAAACCCTAACTACTGAAATTCACACCTACAACCTAAAATTCAGCATCAAAAGACAACAAATCCACAATATTACAACCATTCAAACAAGTAAATTTCAAGGCTCAAGGAATTAACTCACTTGAAGTTGTGAATTTCACTTCAAGCTTGAGCTCAATCTTGAAATGAACAAGTGAAATCATACATAATTAGGGATTTAGAGACTACAATAACAAGAGGAAGCTAAGCACGGTGAATAAATACAGAGAGATTAAAGAGAAAAACCTTAGCTGCGGCATGAACAACTCAATCCGACGGTCGGAAACAGCTCAATCTGACGGCGACGAAGAGATCAAGCGTCATGGTTGATGGACGATCAGCTCAGAGAGTATTTTTCATGGAACTGAAAATGGACTAACGCGCTGAAGACCGAAAACGGTGTCGTTTAAGCCTAAAATCCTTTAGCGATAGACAAAATTATCATGGGCTTAGAATTTATCTGGGTCAGCCCAAATTTATCACAACAATTGGGCCTTTCCACGTCAGCCCATTCATTATTTGTGTTACATAACCCAACACGAACATGACACGTTTAGTAATCGTGTTAAACAGTTGAACACGAACATAAAACATCTGATACGGTAACTAAACGAGACAGAATTGACACGAACACGATCTAACTTATCATGCATGATTAGAACGGCACCAAAACAATTGGCGCCTAAATTTCTTATTATATATCAAGTCGGATCGGTAACAACCCACAAACCAAAACCACAAACTCCAATGAAGCAATTACAAGATCCGCTAATAGCTCCCAACATGAGTACGCAAAAAGCTCATCATCGTCCCGAGTTTCATGTAATGTTTGTTGCCTTAGGACAACATCTAGATCAAACCTCGTCTCCATAAATAAAAACCAAAACCTAATTATACAAGTTTAATCCTCCGATACAACAACATAATATATGAAGAATCAAACCAAATCCATGTTAATTAGTTGTCACAAGCTACTTTGGTTATTGCTCCTTGTTTGCGTAACCTTACAATCAACCCTTACAAATGGTACGTAACAAATGTAACTTTTATCGTAACACATTCGTTATAATCCTATGGTTTTGACGATGTTTTTGTCGTAAAACCATGCAGGAACTGAAGAACAAGGAGATGATGATTATAGCTACGTAGTTGGAAGCGAAAAGGAACCGTGCAAATGGGGAGATTTGAGATCGGAATGGATAGCTTGCAAGACAGGGAAGTTGCAGAGTCCGATAGATATACCTGTCCCGAACGATCCACCACTTCCCTCCATTGGCCAGCTTACCAGAAACTACAAGCCTGCCGATGCAAATCTTACTAAACACCATACAGTCAAGGTAATCAATTTGTTTCCTCTCGTTGGTATTGATCGATCTTTAGGAAAAGCATTTGTGCATGTTACGTGGACGCGCGTTGACTTCTAACGAGGTGTGACTGATCGGGGCAGTTTTCGTGGCAACCCGGGAAAGCTGGATCGATCCTACTGGACGGGAGAGCAACGTACAATCTCGAAAGTGCCCATTGGCACACGCCTTCCGAGAACTTGCTCAATGGCAAAAGGTCCTCCATATCTCCCCCACATTTTTCACTCTCCATCTCCTTGGTATTCTAATTCTCTTTCATTTTCATTAGGTTCAACTTAGAGGTGCACATGGCGCACACAAACGCAGACCCAAATGCTGCTAACAAAATCGCTGTCATCTCACACTTCTATCAAACCGGCCCGCCGGATCTATTTCTCTGTACGGTAAGATTGGTAAATTCATTCGGTCTGTTCAATACATACTCGAGGTACTTACCGGTTGTTCTAATGTTTTTAGGTGATGGGCCATGTCGCGAAACGAGGTAAAAAGGAACAAACAGTAAGTGTAGATCCTAAACTCATTGTAGGGAACGGCACGGAGTATTTTAGGTTCATCGGTTCGCTCACTACTCCTCCTTGCACGGAGAATGTTATCTGGATAGTCGACCAAACGGTACACACATAAATCCTAGAAGGCTAAAACATACTCTACAAGCCTACAATGCATCTTTTTATCACTATCTAATATCAATGTAAACATAACTTGCTCTCAGGTGAGCACAGTTTCAGAAGAACAAATTCAGATACTTAAAGACGCTTCAAGAGCAGTACGTAACAAGTATATTAAAATTATCAATCTATGAATCGCATAGTAACCAACATTTCATTTTGTGTTTGTAGGAAGGAGAAGGGAATGCGAGACCATTGCAACCCCTTGACAATAGGTCCATCCTCTATGGATCGTTCCTCCAAACCTGATGATATCGGTGAATACATATATTTATAGCGAATCATATGTAATTTCGACAATCACGACGCTAATAATAACGTAGGTGGGCATTATCACCTGACTCGCAAACATGTATAATTTTCTTTACGGCTGAAAAAAGGTTGACTTACCATGTAATCGATTTAAAACTTTCGATAGTCTAAACATGATGCAAAGACATTGTCAAACTAGTACAACAGAAAATTTAACATATAAAGGCGATGAGGCGCCTGACCAACCACAACAGTTAGCACAGGATATGTAGATTTCGCGGGAAAAATACAGAGGAACGCGATCCTGTGCTTTAGAGAGTTTTCTCTTGATTTATTACACGAGATTGATACAGAACTTCTGGTCTACAACATGATTATCTCACCATTTGTTCGATCCTTGACGAGCAAGAAGCGGGGGCGCCTCTGGTCTGCCTTGTGTTATAGGAGTTGCATTTTAAACATTTGTGAGCCACGAAGTGGAAATTTACCTCTGAAGATTCCCCACAGTCATTGCATAGAATCCAAACCTATCCAATGTATAATATATATACCGGTTTTAAGTATCTCGAGAAAAGAATTAAAATAGCTCAGTTCATCTTAACACGGGAATGTGTTGTTTCTTACCATCTTGTTCTGATACATTGGTGGCATGGGCGTTGCAGCAACCTGCATATTGTTTCCCAGAACAGTTAGGGTACAAAGCCATTTTACATTCCCGCATACATCTTAAAGCTGGCGAGACATACCTCTTCGTCGAGCCTTCTCCACACACGGGACATATCGCAAAACGACTTAGAGCAGACAGGACATGAGTATCTGAACAAAAAGTGCAAAATTTAAACAACGAACATTGTTGCCCAAACAAGAAACGGCTAGGCTAGGCTAGGCTACTATTAAAACCTAAAAAACTTACTGGAAATGATGCTCCATCTGTTTGACACATTCCAAATGTATTGTGTGTCCACAGGGCAAGACAGTGATGTCTTTCATTGTATCGAAAAGAAACTGCACAATGAAATGCATTAGACTAATGCGTCAACGACAACGCATTCTCCAATTCATTATGCTTAAATAGCTTCCTATTCTTCAATGTTTACCTCAAAGCAAACGGGGCAGTTATGGTGCATTGCCTTTTCCACGCAATTGTGTGTATCCTTCAACATCGTCGAGTAACAACATTCTGAAATGCAAACAATATCCTAATATTTAACGCAAAGAAGCACCAAAAGGACGTTTCCAAGTTATGAATTCAACATTTAAAACTCACCGCATTTAATACAATGGAAAAAGTTCTCCTTCCCGCCAATTCTGTAATACAAAAACAAATTGAAAAATCAGACATCATAGAATCACAGAAGATAAAGAGGAAAAGCATAATGTAAAACGAACTTAACCTGCATATGCCACATTGATCACAATGGTATTGATTCTTCGAAACCTGAAAAAAAGAAAATAAATATATACAACGAAATCTTAACATATCCAATAATTGATAATTATCTACCCAAATTGAAGAAAACACATACATCATCATCAAAGAACTTGCATTTGGAGCAGAAGTACTTGCCCATGCAAACTCCACATTCAATGCAATTCGGCTGAACCTGAGGTAAGTATCAATACCAAAATCAGAAACTACTCAAGACACTCGATTCAAATTGTTATTAGTATTCGATATCAAAAACTCACATCTTGCTCAGTATCACACAAAGAACAGATAACCTGCAAAACAAAGAGAATACAGAATAAAATGCCAAAATGGATAAAAAGATAATGAAAAGGAAACACAGAAGGAAACAAAAGATGTAGCTGTTGAACCACTCTAGCATAGGACCCAATTCATAAACAAAAACAAAAAGATTGCATTTTCATGATGTAAACATATTGTTATTTTCAATCTCAATTTTGTTTGTTTGTGGCTTCAAGTTTGTAACTACCATGAACCAAAATTCAAAAGGCTATAAAGAATCAGAAACACAAACCCTTTTCAAATCATGGCGAGGAACATCATGTCTATCCAGAGGATTTACTTCCATAGCATTCTGTCAAAAACACATACAATACAAAATCAACCACCAGCTAAAATTGCACGTTGCAGAGCAAAATTCGAAACAAAACAAAAAGAAGACGAGACCTTGGTTTCGTTGTGGCAGTGTCTGCAATCGAATATCTCATTGCAACAAGGAGCTATGATCTTGCACCTCCTTCTATAATGCGAGCACCTTCAAAACCAACAGACTCAAATCACACACTCACACCCAAAAGTTAAAAATCAAAACTTTACAACTTTTACTGAAACAAAAACATACCCAAAATCCCCAGATCCCTTCTCCGTAATCATCTGATCGTTGTCGGCGAGAGACGACATCTGGGTCTGGCGATCGCCCGCTAATTTTTCTCCAGGCTCAATCTGCCAAACTGTGTTTAAACAAAAATCACCTGAAACCCAGAACACGAACAGCCACAACAGACCAGAAAATAATCAAATAATGCACAAATTGGAGCTAAACTCGAAGATTTATATACAATGCGAATTGAAAAATCAGGTGCCTGAAAGAAATGGAAGTCGGGATCGTCCGGCTCTTGCAGTTGAAGGGGTGAGAGAGAGGAAGAAACAGAAACCACCCCCTCTGTCCCTCAAAAAATATCTCAGGCTCGAGGTTGTGAAATTATCGAAATGGCCCTGTCTTGGGTTGGTTTGCGCCAGATTTTTTTGGGAGGAGAGTGGGCGGATGGTAATATTCTACAAGAAGTCAAGAACAGCCTTCCATTACGTGGCAATGAGGCGCCACGCCAGCGTTTGCCAGCCGACCCTAAAAATAAATTATTAACGTTAACAATGATTAGATAGAGAAAAATTAGGATTACGTGTAAGCAATCATTTTTTGATTAAATAGATAAGCATCTATGGATGACGCCGTTTCCGGTTTCTACTATATGTGTTCAATGACTTGGGTTTTAGTTTACAAGAATGTTATATGTGGCAATAATATTATAGGACAACATTTGTTCAAAATAAGCGTTACCCCAAATAGGCATAAAAAAAACGGTGACTGTGTGCCGCACGAGAATTTTACGCGGTCTATGCAAATCTTTCTTGGGACGTACACTTTGAACACCGTCATATATATATAAGAATCCTCGCTAGTGCAACCCCTCTTTGAAGTCGTGGCTACCAACACAATCTCCACCAGCATCATCACGCGTCATCCAACAACGGCCGCGTTGCTCAGTTCGGCAACCAACACAATCCCCACCGTCATCATCTCACATGTGTCGTGCGCCTTTCTCCTTAAGATATGTCCACTTTGCAAAGCAACACCTCACAGAAACCAATCCCATTTATTTCAATGTTGTACTTTCTCAAGAAAATCAATGGAGTATCATATTTACTTCAATCTCCTTCCAATAATATTAATTCACGTTCTCCAAGCATGGTTATCACTTTTTAATTAGCATGGGTTGTTTAGATTTTTCACCATCATAGTTTTTTGGGACTCTTCACTGTATTTTTCTTTTAGTTTTGGAACCTCTCTTTGTACTTTGTATCTTGTTAGTTTTACTTGAATACTAAAGTACCTATTGCCGATAAAAAATAAAAAATAAAAAGTCGTGTCTATCCTACGTAAAGGGGTCTCACGATCGCCATAGATCCTTGGTTGCCTCGTTCATTTTGGGACCCTTCGAACGTTTTTGGAACCTCCTCATTGGAACTTATTGGTATGTATAGCTTTTTGGATCCCTTCAAACATTTTTCAAATTCTCTCATAGGGTTTCAGTAATGCATGAGTTTACTTGTCAAGGAATCTCCTTATCAATCTCTTCATTCTCTTCGAAACACACCCCGCATGCACAGACCAAACTGCGAGCACGTATAACCTCGTATGCACGCCTCCAAGTCGTCCAGGGCCGCACTTTACTATAACAAGAGTTCAAATTTGATATGTTAAATAACTTAGGTCTCCAAACTATCAGCACGTCATCAATGGACCTTAGTGTTTCGTCACCAGGACATCATTTGAGCTCATGATACACATTAATATTATCAAATCTCGCTTAATATATTCTCACGTGATACGTCACTCTCACATTTAGACCTTTTGAGTAGAAATATCCCTCACAATATGGGGTATATAAGAGTGTCAAATTTCATTTGCTATTTTTTTTTTTCTCTTTTCCTCGTGCATTTACTAAGTGTCGTAGCGGTCGGTGCACACCGACCGGTGCATCTCCTACCTAGTATGCTCAAGCAAACCATTAATACACACATAAATGGGCCCTAGTGGGCCGATCTGAAAGTGATTATTGGGCTTATAAACGAAAATAGCCCACATCTGACGTGTGTCAGAGAGTGAGTGTGGTCCTAATGAATTGTTATGGAGTGCCATGTTGTTGTTGGGGCCCACAGCTATTTTGACCACTCATTCATTACAGATACAATCCAAGGCAAGTACATGCAATATAGATTGTGTTTTGTGGTGTTGTTGGTTGGTTTCATCACCCATGTGGAAAACAATGCCTTTCACTTTATGTCATGCCATACAGGAATCTCTATGATCATCACCGCTTGGTCGGTATAAGAGTTTGTTTGGTAACGCTACTTCGGAATCTCTTAGAAAGATGTAGAAGGATTTGATTTTGATAAAATTTAAGCGTGAAATATATTCAAGGTTCGTAACAAACTCGTATATAGTAATTGATGCTTGAGTTTATTGGTTTGTATCGATGGACATATTACTAACATTTTAATGGTTGATGGTGCGGGAGCTGCATGAGAAATTCCTAGGCATTCGGCAAGAGCTTCAATCGTAAGTTTCTCATTTTCACCAAACAGGCACCTTCCTTTGTGTAGTTGAGAATCTAATGTGGGACACCTCTATAAAGTAGGAAGGTATGGTTATAAAAATTAAATTTTGGATTTAAACGTTGATTTGAACGATTCAATTTGTAGCTTTATAAGATACATTCGTTTTGATCGGACTCGAAAATTTGTTCAACTAAATAAGTTTTATATCAGATTGAATATCAAATACCCTCTGTTCGGATCTAAATTATTGAACTCTAGTCTAGCTAGATAGCATATTCCCTATACCAAAGTTCCACACTCTCTAGACTATGTCCCCACCAACCAATAACCCATTTTTGTATAAAGCAAGCACTCCTATCAATACTTTTTCATAAGAAAAAATACATCTTGTATTTTACTATTTTTCATGTAAAATTTAAATAAATTATTTTGAATTTGATCACTTATATATATATTTCATATGTGTTATAAATGATTCACTTACTATTTGTGAATCATTATTGGTACTTTAAGTAAAAGGTGGATATTTTAAACAAAAACAATAGTATAAATACTACAAACTTTAGGTTTAAAAGTTGTAGAATCATATCAACTTTTCTTAATTAACTATAAAAATAAACATTTCCCTTTTGGTTTTACCTTTCCAAGCTAGCTTAGCAAACAAAATCATACCCAAAAAAGCCCAACAAGCAAAAAACAACGAAATTAAATTAAACTAAAACAAAACATACAAATCAGAAACTAGAAAATGATAATTGCAAAATAGAATCATACAGATCAGCACCATAAATCACAACAAAATAAAAACAAATAAATACATCGGTTGAAACTAAACCCATCCGACGCCGTTTCAGCTCACCGTCCACAAATTCTCAGTAGTCTGTGCTCGGCAGCTGCTCGTGGGTGTGGTTAATGAAAAAGAACTCGTACACAAGGCCCGCAAGCCCACCTCCGATCAAAGGCCCGGCCCAGTAGACCCAGTGGTTGGTCCAGGTCCAGCTCACCAGCGCCGGCCCAAACGACACCGCCGGGTTCATCGACGCGCCG